>JAHIAM010002288.1:0-93819 GCA_021605205.1 Aegilops longissima | reverse complement strand
CATAATGTGTAATAACACCCATAATGCAATAATTATCGATATAAAAGCATGATGCAAAATGGACGATGTCGGGGCGAACGACGATTGTCGCGGGGGGGGACGCCGAGGCGAAGCGGGAGTCTCAGACCGTGAAGCGGTGATCATCGCGTCCGACCAAGCCGCGATGTAGTTGGCCTCACCGGAGGCATCGGAGAGGGCGCGACGATCCCCCACGACCATCGAAAGAGCGCTTGGGACGGGGAGCGTCGTCGTCGTCGCGTTCCCGCGCCATCGGGAGGGCCGGGGATGGAAGGGGCGGCGGAGCCGATTCGGGGGGAGAGGTGGGCGCAGCTGGCGACAAAGCGGGGAGGGGAGACAGGGTGACCGAGCCGGGGGGGGGGGACCCTCATTATCGCCTTGGGGCGGCCGGGGGAAACCGCATGGGGGCTAGATCCATGGGCCTCCTCCCACCGGGCCTGCTGGCAGGCCCAGTTGGGAAAGCACCAGGTGGGCCTCGCGCACAGCCGCGTCCTGGGCCCAGCCAGCGGCCCGAGCGAGGCCCAACCCTAGCAGAGGGGGAGGCGTCCCTGCGATGCCCGGCGGTGGCCAAGGACCGAGCATCCCGGAGGGGGGGCGGACAGGGCGAGGCGGGCGGCGCGCACCAGCGGCGGAGGGGATGAATGGCCGGAACGGGTGTAGCCTGACGAGCGGGGGCGAAGGCGGGGACGGGAGCAACGACGAAGAAGGTGGCAGGAAAGGGGGGCCCTTGGGGCGGCCGGCGGCATCTCCCGCGGCCCCACGCCAGGAGGATGCAACAGCCCCGCGATCCGCACGGCCCGCGACGCCCCATCCAGCCGACCTACGACGGCGGCAGCAGCCAGCACGGCGGCCGGAGCCACCAGCCCGCACCTCCGAGGAGGCGTCCGGAAGCCGGGGACAGGGGGCGGTCCGCATCGGGCGGGCGGAGCTCCCACCCATGGGAGCAGCGCCAGCGCCGGACGGGAGGCCGGCCACCCTGCGGGGAGCGACGGGAGGGCGGGGGGAGGGGCGCGGTGTCGGGTTGCGACGGACGACGGGGATGCCGGCTTCAACGTCGGCCGCCTCCGTGAGGTCGGCCCACATCTCCGCGGGCGCGGAGCCGAAAGCAGAGGGCGAGGAGATGGGGACGGCAGCGTCACCGGAGGCCCCGGCAGCGGCCACCGCGACGGGAGTAGCCCCGGCAAGGGGAGGGGGCGGCGCCAGATACGTCCCGGCGGTGGGAGGCGGCACGGCCACCGAGTCGCGAGACTGGTCGCACGAGCGGGATTCAAACTCCCAGTATATCAAGACTCAAGAGTATACATTTTCCTTCATCATACTGAGGTGGTTTTTTCCAGATCGATCGTGACCTCATTATTGGACTAGTTTCGTCATGGACTTCTTTTTTTTTACGAGAAAACTTTCAATCTATTCATCTTTCATCACGGCAGTACAACAAACACTAGAAATAATAAAAATTACATCTAGATCCGTAGACCACCCAATGGACGACTACAATCATCAAACGAAGCAATTTGAAGGCACGCCATCATGACCCTCCTCGCCGGAGTCGGGCACAACTTGTTGTAGTAGACGGTCGGAAGTCGTCGTGCTAAGGCCCGTGGGACCAGTAGATCGTAACAAAGAACATGCACGATGAAGAATAACGTGGATCGAAAGGATCCAACTCAAGACACATGAACATAGACGAACCACAACCAGATCCGAGCAAATCCACCGAGGATAGATCCGTTGGAGACACCTCCACACGCCCACCAACGATGCTAGACGCACCACCGAACGGGACTAGGCGGGAGACCTTTATTCCATCTTCGTGAGTCGCCACCGCCTCGCCTTCCCGAGTAGGACACAAACCCTAACAAATTTTGAAGGAACGACTAACAACGGAGCCTCCCGGCTGCCTTGCCAGGATCCACCACGCCCCCATGGCCCTAGGGCCACCGGAGACGAGGCGGACCTGCGGCGGAGCCGGCGAGAGACACGAACCCTAGCTTTTCTTGGAGGAGGAGGCGGCGGCTTTCGTCATGGACTTCGACAGCACCGATATTCGCATCTGGGTATGGTGCTTTGGCGCTTGGGAGCATTTTGCTCCTGTATGTATAATAAAATAAGAAAACTCTGCTTTTCTTATATGTTCATGTTAGTGTCTGAAGCGTGTTTGAGAACTTTCAGGCGAAATAGAATAGCAAGGAATGTTTTGCCCATTAAAAAAGCAATATTCGGTGGTAAGAAAATGCCAAAAATCAATGTTCAACTTGTCCTTTTCTTTGCACATGTCGAAATGTTTATCCTCACTTTCAAAGTTTACTAATAATTTTTTACTATGAACATGTCTAAAAGTTTTTTTTCCTCACATTTGCAAAAAAAAAAACTTTTTTGGCGCTCCCCAGCAAATACTCTTTAGAGCCGAACTGAATTTCCATTACCCGAGTGCATAATTTTGAAGTCGGGGGCACAACTACCCTTGGCAAAATTGACCCCCCTATAAGTTCACGGACATGACCAATCACCTCTCATTTGCCCGCAATTGCAACCACACTCTTCATTTCCAAGCCCTCGTTTTCATACTACTCCATGCGATATCCATTATATCTAGGTAATCATAATACATGAAGCAAACTACTCTCATCCTACTCATCGCCGGAGATATCCATGACCCCATTGTCGAAGCTACCGGCCTCGTGGTCATTAGCCGGGGGGGGGTAGGATGCTCCTTGGCCTCCTCCTCCTCCTCATCGTCCTCATCTGTGAAGAAAAGCTCTCGCTCCACGTCGGCGAGGTGGATAAGGCGGCTGTTCTCCACTACCTTTCGCTCGGACTAGATCGAGTCCAGTTTCTCGTCTATGAGTTTGCAATCGGTGACGAGCGTCACGTAGGAGGCATTGCCCGCTTGCTCGGCCTCCCCACCGCACCTCCGCCCAAAATCGTTGGGCTCAACCTGCATGGCCTCCTCCTCCTCATCCTCGTCCTCCGGCACCTCGGCCTCTCACTGCGCCTGCGCCTCGTCCTTCTCTGCACGCTTAGCAGCGCGATTTTGTCTTTGTCGTGTGGTGTGCCTCCGTGGCACGACGTTCCTCGGCGACACACATCTCCCACACGATCTCCGCCTGGCCCTAGGACTTTAGCATTTTGTAGTAGGTTATCTTCTCTCGGACCATGGTAGCCAAGGAGGTTGGAGCAGAAGAGGGAAAAAGGGGATCCGGTGGCGGCGTAGACGCAAGGAAAAGGTTTTTCGTGCGGGTCTTGCTCGTCAGTCCAACATGATGGACACGTATGACAGTTTTCATATTCACCCCACATATGATCTCGTATGAGGGATGACATACATCCCACATGCGTTTGATTTACGGGTTAGATTGAGCTAAAAAAATATAGATATTTAGAGGACATGATTGGATTGGATGGCCGGCTGGACCCGACTCATGGGCAAAAACGATAAATTTGACCCGTGGACAAAAAGAATTTACAAAATAAATTGTCTTTGAATTTTTTTTCACTCCGCTAACCTTTACATATAGCGCCCGACAGCTAGGCGTCACACTACACCGTGTACCACCTGTCAGCTAGGCGCTACACATCTGGCTAGCATCACACTTTAAAATACCTAAAAATTGCTAAATCAGTGTGCAACGCCTAAGTATAGTGTAGCGCCTAGACCATAGGCGCTGCACTACTTGCATGTATGCAGCGGTGCAGAGTGTGTAACGTTGATAGATGAATAGAATCAAATTATGTAGCAAACGCCCGTAGTGGTAAAGAGAGGGCAGAAACATCCAAGAGTTGATGAAACCCAAGAAAGATGTCGTAGGGCCGTACATGGGAGGGGAGTAGACATCTACTCGAGAAACAAGAAAAAGATAAAGTAAACCTCATCCAGCCTAGCCGGCTAGCATACTATAGGAGCTACTCCCTCCATTCTGATTTATTTGTCGTGGTTTTAGTTTAAATTTGAACTAAAACCATGACAAATAAATTGGAACGGAGGGAGTAGTAGTAGAGCATGCACGTGCAATCATTGACAAAAGCCAAGCTACGCTGCTGATGGGCATCCCGTGGCAGCGACAGACCTGTCTCTACCATGATACAGAAAACTAAAGCGCGGCACGGATAATGCAAATAGTGCAGCCCCTAATGTATAAGCGTTACACTGTATAGTGTAGCGCTTATCTTTTAGGTGTTACATACTGACTTAGCAATTTTTAGATAATTTGAAATGCAATGCTCACGCCTGTCAATCAGTCGCTACATGATGTAGTGTCGCGCCTAATGGTCGGGCGCCACACGAAATGATCAACGGAGTGAAAAATTTTCAAGCACAGTTCATTTTGTGAATTCTTTTTATTCATAGGTCAAATTTATCGTTTTTGCCCGACTCGTGGGCTTCGGAACCCCTGCGACTGTTGTTTTCCGATAATCCATGTTCATCCTCGAAAAAACAAACAAAAAAGGTTGTCCACCGTTCACCCAGTTAACAGGAGCTGAGCCCCCTGTCCCGCTTGACAGCGTCCTTCTCGTGCTCGCCAGCTGTGGAAAATATCGCGATAGTGTCAACAGAGGTTGTGGGCCGGAGACACGACCCAGGCGTGGACCTGGTGTTGGTGCGCCGCGGAGTCACGCGCCGCCCCCGTGCTCTCCTCGGGGCCGGTCCATGCGCCGTGCCGCTGCCTCCGGACTTGTCGTGTCTTCAAAAAGGAAAACTCAACCCCCCACTACTGGCACGGAGGGCGGGCGCGAGCTGGCTTGCACTGCAAGAAGGGAAGGCCGCGCCGCGCCGCCCGCCGCCCGCCGCCGTCTCTCTCTCGAGGAGGAGGAGGAGGAGGGGGAGGCCTCGCCGCCGCCTCCGGCATGCAGGGCGTAGAGCAGGAGGACGCGCCGCGGCGGCGGCGGCCGCCGGTCGCCACGGAGGCTCTCCGCGACAGGATCGTCGAGAAGGTCAAGGAGAACCGCGTCACCCTGATCGTGGGGGACACCGGATGCGGTAACAATCGAGTCGCTTTTCCTTCGACATACGTTCCTTCCTTCCTCGATCGCTCGCATTTGGGTGATTCGATTTTTTTTGGTGGCATTTGGGGTTTGGGGGAGGTTTATCCCTTTTTTTTAACCGAAAACCAAGGTTGTTTGGCCTGGATTTCCGCAAATTTGCATGTTTGCTTCCTGCCGCTCTGTTTGTTCATCTGCTTTTCTCGGCCTTCTTTTTTGCATCTACTGTTTATTGGGGTTTTGGTCTATCGTGGGTGGCGGCATTGGGGGTTTGTTGGAGCAGGGGTTTCTGCCAGATTGGGAACTGCGTGTTACAACTTTGATTGGGTGGTCTAGGGCTTTTGGAGGGTTCAAGTTTTTGAGAAAGGGCAAGTGATGGACGATGGAGGAAGGTGTTTTCGGAGAGGGGTGGTTCTTGAATTTTTCCCCGGATTCTTCTTCCTTTTACTTCCTTTGATTTCTTCTGACGCGACTGTGGATCTACCTTCTAATAACCAATCTTCTGGAATTGGGGTTTTATTACTAGAAAAGGTTCGCAATTTAGATCTGTTATTCATCGCTACCTTTTCGGGGACTCTTCTTTACTGAAGTTTCCTTGCATTTTTATGTAACAGCTTTTGGTTGTTTTTTCGGCTTTTCTGAACGCATGCTCAGCCGGCATAGAATGGAGGAATGATGTAGAATAACTAGGGATCACCTGACGTTTGTAATTCCAATGTTAAAAGCATACTTCTGTATTATCCATGTTACATGCATTATCCTGCTCTAGGATGTAAACTTTGTGTTCAGTCACACTAATGGATTTAACCCATTGACTATGGATTTAACCCATTGACTTGCTGTAGGGAAGAGCTCTATGGTTCCCCAGTTCCTCCTAGAAGGAAATTTGGAACCGATTATGTGCACACAGCCTAGGAGGTTTGCAGTAGTAGCTATTGCTCAAATGGTGGCTGAATCTCGCAACTGTCAGGTTGGAGAAGAGGTTGGATATCATATTGGCCACTCCAATGTGTCAAATCTCAATTCGAAAAGGTAATTCCTCACTGAATTTATGATCCGATGGCACCTTATCCTCGATATTAGGCAGATGAATGAATTCTTATATTCATTTTCTTCTTCATTCTGCATTCTCCATGGGCATTATTGTGCAGGATATATGCAGTATATGCTGCCACATTGACTG
This sequence comes from Aegilops longissima, assembly GCA_021605205.1. Classification (NCBI taxonomy): domain Eukaryota; kingdom Viridiplantae; phylum Streptophyta; class Magnoliopsida; order Poales; family Poaceae; genus Aegilops; species Aegilops longissima. Next base: position 87,638 of record JAHIAM010002288.1, on the reverse strand, counting down.
TATTTTCAGTCCTTGCCTCCTTAACTCCAAATTTCCAATATATATAGCATTACATTTTATTTTGTGTATCTTACTCACCTGAAGCCCATGATTTTCTCACCAGTTCGTTGATTTTGTGATATATCATTTGTGCCGTAGTATCAGTTAACTAAAAGTTGTCTAATGTGTGAATCAGGACAAAAATTGTTTTCAAAACAGCTGGTGTTGTACTGGAGCAAATGCGTGATAAGGGCCTCGCTGCATTGAAATATAAGGTTATTATTCTTGATGAAATACACGAAAGGTCCGTCGAATCTGATCTTGTACTTGCTTGTGTGAAGCAGTTCATGATGAAAAAAAATGACTTAAGGTAAGAACTCTGATAACATGCATTGGCACATTTCATTTCTGCCCACCTTACAAAATTATCTTACTTCTTATTGCTAAGATATGTCATGTCACTCTTGACATAGGTTGGTTTTAATGTCTGCTACCGCTGATATCACAAGATACAAGGAATACTTTAGAGATCTTGGAAGGGGTGAAAGGGTTGAAGTGATTGCCATTCCAAGCAGTCCTCGAACGCGCATTTTCCAGAGAGAAGTCCTATACCTTGAGCAGGTACATGTTGTAGCTGACTTCAGCATTTAACTGGGCTGTCAATGCTTGGTTTACTATTATACCATGGAACGTCCATATTAGTTTACCTAAATTTCTTCTGGAAATTGCATGATGTACCTTCTAGTACCTTCTAGTATCTACAGTGCCTTGTTACTGAAGATGCTGCAGTTTGTTTCCTATATGCTCTTGTCTCATATAGACTACATACGGAGCAAAATGAGTGAATCTACACTCTAAAATATGTCTATATACATCCATATGTAGTCCATAGTGAAATCTCTAAAAGGTCTTATATTTAGGATCGGAGGGAGTACATTGGATTTTACAGAAGTATTATTTTACGAATGTAGCATTGCATCATTCTCATTAATACTTATGTTATAATTGTGAGTTCTTTAAGTAGACTGGGTTCATTTAACTAGTATTAGAATTTGGGTTAAATCCTTACACCCCCCCTCCCCTCCATTGAAGACCCCCTGTCTTGTGTCTAACATGTTAATCTAGGCCCTAGTGGCTTAAGGGTTTGATCTTTTTATAAGGGCATAAGAGCTTTCGCCTCGAAATTGTCACCTTCCATTGTCTAGTTTGTGATTTGCCTTATTTGATACAATCAGTACTTTACATGGATCTCTTCTAGTCTGTACCTTACTGTTGTCATCTGATGCAATGGAATGCTGCTCAGATTGCTGATATTCTCAAGATGAATTCTGAATCACTCTCAACAAAGTATTGCTCTGGAGAGGATGCTGACGCTGATGCTGGTCTAAACTCTGATGTGTATCAACTTATCCATGAGTTACTGTTGCACATACACCGGACTGATCCAGACCTTGAAAATAGTATTTTGGTTTTCCTTCCTACATACTATGCATTGGAGCAGCAGTGGATCCGTCTGTCATCAGTTAGATCAGTTTTCAAGGTGCACATTCTTCATCGTAGCATTGACACTGATGAAGCACTTCAAACTATGAAGGTTTCAAAGTCTTGCCGAAAGGTATGCGTTGTTTTATTGCAATTAACTTAGTTCAGTTAAACATTTTTTACCTGTTAAGATAATCTCTTAAGTTATGTGGTGCCAGTAGTGGGACATGGTGATAAAATTGAAATATTCTGCAGATGGTGTACTTGTGGAGTTGTTTCCTATATATGTCACTATCATTATTTGCTTATTCTTAATTTTATTCATCTCATCACGTGATGACTCTTATTGGCTATGTTAGTTCACAGTATATGTAGCCCACCAAAGTGCCCCCTCCTCTCCATTGCCAGAAAAAGTTCTGTCTTTCCTACATCTGAAAACAAATGAATTCAATTTATTTTTCTTTCCAGCAGTCCCCTTGTACATTTTAGTGATCCTTGGCCCCGGGGGCGCTGTTGGCTTCCCTCTACTGCTAGTGCTAACTACAAGGTGCCCGTAGTAACCACAAATGTTGCAATTAAACAATGATGTGTAGGTCAAACTTAGCATTGATGTATGCATGCTTACATGATTGAAACAATTTCATCTTGTCAACTGATTTCTCTGAGACATTTGTACTTCACATTGCAGGTTATACTGGCAACAAACATTGCCGAATCATCTGTCACTATTCCTGGAGTGGCTTATGTTATTGATTCCTGTAGATCATTGCAAGTCTATTGGGATCCAATCAGGAAAACAGACTCAGCTGGGCTTGTATGGGCTTCCAAGTCTCAGGTTATCTAAAAAAATACTGATGTTATCCATTTTAAAACTTATTTTTAACCCTGATGCTTACAACTATTTTAACCTCTTCTAGACTGAGCAGCGGAAAGGCAGGACAGGCCGTACCTGTGATGGTCAAATTTATCGCCTTGTAACTGGACCATTTTACAACAGTTTAGATGATCATGAACATCCTGCCATTTTAAGGTTATCGTTGAGAGAGCAAGTGCTCATGGTTTGCTGTGCAGAGTCAAGAGCTATGAATGATCCTAATGGTATTTGTTTTACTGAAATTCAGCTATTTTGGTTGATCTTTCTTCTCACATGACAACTTTCTGTTATATAAATATTTATATACTCCCTCCGTCCCAAAATTATTGTCTTAGATTTATCTAAATACCGATGTATCAAGTCACGTTTTAGTATTAGATACATCCGTATCTAGACAAATTTAAGACAAGAATTGTGGGACGGAGGGAGTATTTGGTTGGTCCACATGTTAGTCACTGCACCATCTGTCCCTAAGTTTTTTTACACTTTGCACAGCCTTTTATAGAAGTTTGACCATTTAATTCCATAACAGTATGCTGTCAAGGTATAGAAAAATCACCAAATGTTTCTTACGTGTAGCAATCCAAGGTATAAAAGTTCTGACTACATGCATTTGAAAGCAAACCTTATCTGGGTATATGTGGTGTGTGTGTGGGTGGGTGGGATGGGGGTTATATACTGCATTTCTTGTTATTTGATTTAGATTAAGCATTAAGGTAATATTCTCACTAACAATTCATTTTTGCCAGTCGTGCTGCAAAAAGTTCTCGACCCTCCAAATTTGGATGTTATTCAAGATGCACTAGACTCACTTGTTCATATTCATGCATTGGTTAAGCCAACTTCTCCTAGAGGGCGTTACGAGCCCACCTTTTATGGCTGTTTGCTCAATAGCTTGCCATTATCGTTTGATGCTTCTGTTCTTGCCCTGAAATTTGCGGAGATTGGCTTTCTCCATGAAGGAATTCTAATAGGCATTATGTTGGACATCCAACCACTTCCTATCCTGCAACCTTTTGGCTATCAAGCATTGGTATGTTTTAGTTGCCTCTCAAAAAATGCTTAGATCCCTGTGCTCTATTTAGTTATATATGTATCCAACTGCCTGTTTTCCAGTGTAAGAATTTTAGAGACAATTACTTTGACGAGGATAGCAACCTGAAAATTGGCAAGAAGGAAGCTACATTAATTGGAAACCTTTGTGCGTTCCAATTTTGGCAGCGAATGTTTAAGGTACGCCTTAACTTTTTCTAATAATCACTCTGAATATTTTCAGGACCTGTTGCATCTGATAGTTGGTTATTAGTAGTAACTTTCAAAACCCACATTCCTGGTAAACATTTACTATTTTGTTTTGAGGATTGTACAATTTTCTTGCCCTTGAACTCAAACTCTTGCATAGCTTGCTTCTCCGCTTAATGAAAAGATGTGCAAATGCTGTTTACACATTCTTAAAAAGGAAGTACTGGGAGCAGCATTTACTAATGCGGTACAAAGTTGAGTCACTTATTTTGGGACGGAGGAGTAGGATTTACTAATGCATTGCTCATTTCTCTTTCTAAGATTCCATCAACAGCGACACAGTTTACTCTCATACCCATTCCCAGTGAATGACTGTTGCTAGAAAGCTATGGTCTTGGCCTTCATGAAATGATTGTTGATGGATCAAAATGCACTTATCATTGTCTTCTGTTTGAAACATTAGTTACTTTATTGCTACCTTTTCATATGTTTCAGGACAAGTATCGTCAAGAGTATCTGAAAATGGTGGCTGACACCCAAGAGCCAACAGCATATCATGCCTTTATCTCTAAACAGGAAGAAGTGTGGTGTGCATTTCATAACCTCTTGCCAGCAGCACTTAACAACATCTCTGAAATTTGTAAGTCTTTCCAACTTGTATAAAAAAATGATGATATGAATGTTGCGATCGGAGTTACTCTCACCGAAAGCATATTTTGATCACACATTGTTCATGTTTGTAGTGTGCCTTGGGCACATTTTTCACACTTATTATGTACATGAGATGTTTGGATAAAATTCCTATTCTATTCTTGTTCATGATCTAATTGATAGATCAGATATTCTTTTTCACAATATCGATCCATTCATTATCACGGGGATGGAAAAGTCATCTTGTTGAATTTACAGAAGTCAAAATTTAATATCATCGAGATTACATCCTGATAAAATAAAACGGATAATTCAATTATGGAAGCCAATACTATTGCATTTATTGTTACTGCACTATTCACCGTAGTTTGATGGCATGGCACATTGTTCATGTTTGTAGCGTGTGCCATGAGTACATTTTTCACACTTACTACGTACCATTATGATGTTGTGCTCATCTAAGAGTTACTCTCACTGTATACATATTTTGATTGCACATTGTTCATGTTTATTATGTACCATTATGATGTTGTGCTCATCAAATAAGGCAACCTGCAAATTTTGTGTTGTGCCTTGGGTAAAATTTTCACATTTATTATGTACCATTGTAGATGAGATGTTTGGATAAAATTCCTATTCTATTCTTGTTGATGAATCGAATTGATAGATCAGATATTGTTATTCACAATATCGATCCTATTCAGTATCACCGGGATGGAAAAGTCATCTTGTTGAATTTACAGAAGTCAAAATTTTATATCGTCGCAATTACATTCTGATAAAATAAAATGAATAATTCGATTATGGAAGCCAATACTATTGCATTTATTGCTACGACACTATTCACACTATTCACTGTAGCTTATACCGCTTTATTACTTTGAATACATGTAAAGATTGTCAGTCAAATGATGAATTTGAATCAAACTTGAATTATTACTTCTTTTAAATCATTGAAGAAATGAAATGCGTATTTAAGTAAAATATTTGAAATGGTAGCCTAGTGGGTTATTCAGAAGTTCCTTGAAAAAAAAACTGTGTGATGAACTTTTGCTAAAATTGTGTACTGCAAATACTTTCCAATAAATAATGTATGCAATAATGATTTTGGTTAACTCTTTCTTTTCAACAGACGATGATGTTATGTGCACACTGCACCGTTTTAGGCCTAGTTTTCTTGTGGAAATCGATCCTCCGAAGTACCTTCAGCCGTCTGAATTCCACCATGTTTGTCTTCACCATAAAGTACTAGAGCCAGAGGATATGAATTCACTCTCGCTGGAATCTGAGAGTTCCCACTTAGGTTCACAGAGGAAGTGTGCTGCAACCCCTTATGTTTCTGCAACTGATTTTGGGGTCACTCTCACTGTTGTCGTACTGAAGGCTCTTATTAAGGAGGTGTGTTGTAACTTCATGCTTCGTCAAAATTTCCTACAATAGATAAATTAGCATAAATATACATTCACTATGTTGCAAACATAATGATTCTTGGTTGGTTTCCAGATGAAGACACAACTTGCAGAGGACAAGGTAGTTTCTTGTAGGGAACGAGTTAGTGGTTATGCCCAACAAACCGTTGAAAGTGAGATGTGTGTGTTCTTTGTACGTGGATCCTGTACTCGAGGCAACACATGCCCTTTTTCTCATTCCCCTCGTGCCCCCAAACCAGTATGCAAGTTCTTCCTTACATTACAGGTACCATATTTGCAGCAGTTTGTTTTTCTCATTTTCTTTTGGTCATGTCACTTGCGTTCCGGCTTATAATTCGCAGGGTTATGTTATTAGCATTGCAGTATGCGCGTTGTGTGTGTGTGTGTGTGTGTGTTTCTAGCGAATTTAATGTTTTGACATACTATTACTGTATGAAGTAATTCAAGCCAACTCATTGGTGAGACTATGAACAAAATAGTGTTGATTTAACCGGTCAAATGAGTTTTTTAGAACACAGTAAATGCCATTAACAGCAGTGTGATAGTATGCCAGCTTGAAGCTCATTAAAATATTATTTATTGAGCTGTCTGTGTTTATTGAACTGCACATGTGTATCTTAAAAATTTATTTATTGAGCTTCCCGAGTTCAATGTTTTGACATATTATTATTTATTGAGCTGTAATATTTCTATCTGACGTGCTGTTCCTTATGATCAGGGTTGTAGAAATGGTAGCTCTTGTTCATTTTCACATGATTGTGGCTCCTTGAACTCGAAAACTTCATCTATTACATCTGGAATATGCTCTCAAGAAGACGTACCTACCGCAGTATGTTGTGCGAAGTTGCTGCCTGCAGGTGGAGATGGGCATGTTCTTATCATGAATGACAAAAATCTTCAGTTCTCCTATAAAATTTGCCACTATTATGACCCCACTAAGATAGTTACATGTACACCTGGTCTGCATTCAGTGGAGTCTGGTTCAGTGACAAACGGCATCATGATACTTCAGAATGTGGCTGATCCTTGTCATCTGATTCTTGGTGGTGAATGTAAACTACCCGTTCCTTGGGCAAAGTTACAGCGGGTTTTCTGGTTTGCTGATTTTGATTCTGATGAATCAATGAATGAGAGAGTTCTCCTGCAGAAATTCTTTGAGCATATTGCCATCAAGACCTTGTCAGAGACATTGCTCAATTTGCAGGTTGTCTTGATCATGAACAACACAAAATTTGTTCACTTACAGGTATGCCAACTTCTTAGAAGCAAAATATACAGCTAAAAACTACTGTTGTGCCTGACTAATGATAGATATTTTCTTATTTGCTTGTACCTTTTGCCTGAATAACTTAATCCAGGTTATCTGAGTATGACCTTGCTGCCATTTTTACAGGCTGAAAGATTGGCGAGGGAATGCTTCTATTTTTTGCGTGAATCATTTATGTTCGATGAAGGGACTCTGGGATGGTTTTCGGACGCCCCAAGTTATCCGAATGGGATGCAAGTATCAGCACCAGTCGCTTACGTTTTCAACATGCATCCTCCTACTGGCATTCAGTTTGGTGACTATCAAACAGAGCTACGCAAAGCCTTGCGGAGAGCCTAGTTAGGCCAGTAGAGGTTTCTTAGATGTGAATAGCTAGGTCGAATCATTTTACGAGCTGTAATTTTTTGGTATGGTCAGATCAGACTACGAGTGCCATCTCAAGTGAACCCACGCTCGCTAGGAAGTTTTTGGTTTACTAATGTTGGTTTCAGATAACTGCTTTAACTTTATTCTCGTTAGGTTGAGAATTGAAGTGTTGATGGGTAAACCTTGATATCCCTTTTTTGGGGTAAACCTTGATATCTTGAGAAGGTGAGATGTTGGTTTGGAATTGTTTTTCGCCTTTTGAAATTTGAAAGTAATCTACTCCCTCCGTAAACTAATATAAGAGCATTTAGATCACTATTTTAGTTATCTAAACGCTCTTATATTAGGTTACAGAGGGAGTACATTGCATCGCTGCAAAAAAAGATTCCCATCATACTCATGTGGAAAGTTTGCACTATGTGGAGAAGAAGTGGGTTTTTAGAGAAAACTGGATGTGTTAACTACCACATTTTGGTGCTGGAATACACATATGCCCAGCCATGGGATTCCCTTGCATCCAAAGTTGACACCTCATTGTGGTAACTTAGCAACCTTTTCGGGCTGTTTGGCTTGCGCCTGAGCTGGCCCTGCCAATCCGGGCCGTGCCAAATAATTGGCGCAGGAATTGGCTGTCTCACCAAAAAGATGAACTAGCGAACCGTGGAGGGCTGGGCTCACCAAAGTTTCGGTGTCCATCCAAACAGCTTCCCAAGGGGCAGTCAATGCCAATATTTTGGTCGGGCGCTCCATTTTTATGAATCAGGTTCATGATTCCCAGCTTCGTGGCAAGATAAAATGCATTCAGCATTGAATGGATTTGCTTCCGGCCTTTGCTGTGATCACCTCTCCTCTATAGCCACGGATTTATGACACGCAAGCCACCATGGTTATACACTATCCCCAGATAAACCCATCAGCATTAGCTTTCAGTAGTCCTCGTCCTCGTCCGTGTTCCTCCATAAGCTACAGATTTTGACTAATTGCAGGTTTCTACATCGAGATACACATCAAGCCTTCCGGTCGTATTGCAACCGACTTGTCAGCTTGAATCAAACAATGCTTACGCAGCAGCATAGAATACATCATCCACGAAGCTTTTCGCAAGCCTCAATAATGATGTTAGGCGAAAAAAATTCATACTGATCGACCTAGCCTGAAGCATTAGCAAGATCGCAATCTTACAGAGAACCTGTAGTGACTTACAAACACCACTACAGCTGCAGAAATTCAATTTTGATACATCACAAAAATTCCCAATGCATAGAACAAAATATATTTGAACTAGAAAACATGCTTCAGATTCAGTAATAAATACTACTACACCATCTGTATTATACAACAGGGACGTCAGGGCTTGAACACCACCATAAAGGCTCAACGAGGTGAACACTCGACCAAAGAGTAGAATTTGGGTGGTCGAAATCAATCTTGTAACTTATGCGGCAATCAATATCTCCGGATGTCTTTTGGTGGCTTGAAGTTGACGGGGTGGGTTTCTGGTGTTGCTGTTAGATCTTCTTTCCACATCTTTATTGTTTTATCTGCCTCGCATGTCACAAGCCTTGATCCACTATTATCGTAAGAAAGGGCATATATACATGCTTCACTCTCCAATGATCCTGAAATTCAAGACAATAGGGATGCAGATAATCAGATTCCAGCTGTAAACAAACATCAAGGCTAGACCAGCTTTGCCAGTGTCACTAGCATTTCTGATAAATTACTATTCAGAACCCCTCATAAGAGGAAAAACTTCGTCAAAAAACGGAGAACTCATACTTATTAGCCTGTCAACCAATGCAGAATGCGTAGTACGTACCAGGCTGGACAATAGTCTGTTCTTGCTGAAAATTATGGCCACTCTTCCAATCCCAAAACCACATGCTTCCATTGTCCCCTGCAAAAGAAACGAAAGATTTCGTTCTACATAAATGGTCTGAGCTCCAAGAACATGCTAGAGATTATAAAATATGGTTCTTCTATACATTGTCACAGCAGTCTTTATGGCCCCAATCAAGAAAGACATTGACAACCTAGCCACCATTCTGCATCTATTCGGCAATGTCACCGGCCTTGTCACAAACTTCCAGAAGAGCTCAGTGGTTCCCATTCGGTGCGGACAACTCAACTTGACATGCATCCTTCAGGCCCTTCCTGCGTCACGGGCTTCGTTTCCAATGAAATATTTGGGGCTTCCTCTCTCGGTGTGGAAGCTTAGAAAGGTCGACTACCAGTACCTAGAGGACAAAGCGGCCTCTAAGTTGACCACTTGGGATGGCCAGAATATCACTGCCATTGGTCGATGTGCCCTTGTGAAGTCGGTGCTGTCTTCGCAGCTCGTCTTCTCCATCACGCCGCTCATTGTGCCAACGTCCACTCTACACAACATAAACAAGCTCGAAAGAGCCTTTCTCTGGGAGGGCACAGACAAGACCACTGGTGCAAAATGCAAGGTGAATTGGGATGCGGTGTGCCGGCCAAAGGATCTTGGTGGCCTTGGCATACTTAACACGGAGAAATTTGCTCGGGCTCTTCGCTTGCGTTGGTTATGGTTTGAATGGAAAGAGCCCACCAAGCTTTGGGTGGGTATGGGAAACCCGTGCAACACGATGGACTACTCCTTGTTCTATGCCTCCACGTTAATCTTTGTTGGAAATGGAGCAAGGACGCCTTTTTGGGATGCGCCATGGGTGAATGACCGCAAGCCTAGGGACATTGCACCTCTAATTTACGAGGCGTCCACGAGGAAAAATTGGAAGGTGCGCGAAGCTCTCAGCAACGATGCGTGGGTCTCGAGAATATGCATCCCGGACTCTTTTTCGCTGAATCACTTACGTCAGTTTGTCACCCTCTGGACAACGCTTCATGGCTTCCATCTCGAGGAGGATGCCGAAGATGATATTGTATGGAAGCACACCGCTAGCGGGCAATACACGGCCGAGTCGGCATACAAAGCGCAATTCCTTGGCACAATCAAATCCCCTATGGAGCACACTGTGTGGAGGGCTTGGGCTCCCCAAAGTCAAGTTCTTCGCTATTGGCTATTCAAAAAGAATTTGGACGGCAGACAGATTGAGAAGCGCGGATGGCCAAACTGTGGCCTTTGTACACTTTGCAAGCAGGAGCAAGAGTCTGTTGACCACCTTTTCTACAAATGTCGCTTCTCTATCCGCCTATGGGGATTAGTCAAGGACTGGCTGCAACTGGTGAGCATTGATACTTCCTCATGGCACCTCTCAAGCAACATCGAAGGGTGGTGGGTGGGCCTCTCGATACATCTATCCCCAACAGGAAGGCGATGGCCTCGCCACCATGCTAGTCGCCTGGACCATTTGGAACGAGAGGAATGCGCGAGTGTTTCGTCGAAGAGTGCTCCGCCGACGGTTCTACTCGCCAACATTAAAAAGGAGGCCACGCTTTGGGTATCGGTGGTGCAACAAAGTTGGGATACTTGATGACGCGAGAGTAGTTGGTCACCTTTATTTTGGGTGTTGCGGTGCTGTCAGTGTTGTAACACGAACATAAATTCTATTCCTCTTATTTAATGAATGAGGCAAATTTTTTGCCTCTTTTCAAAAAAAAAAAAACATCTTAGAAATGAAGAGGATTCATGCAATAGGTAAGGCATAAAGAACACAGCTGTGACTGTTAATCACCAAATAAAACATCCATATTTAATAAAGCATGATGGGGAGCCCAAAAGGTTGGAAGAATATGGCACTCTGTCAATGCATTTACCTGCAGTTGCCAGGACACCATCTTCATTAACAGCCATTGCATTTAGAATCGTTTTTTGCTGGGACCTGAAGGTGATAACAGATGAGAAGTTTAGTGCACGATCCACTATCGATATGTTGGACTGAGCAAAAAAAGAAAAAAAAAATCAGGTCCAGATGTTGAACCCGTGACTAGAGGGACAATGCAATATACTCCCTCCGTTCCTAAATATAAGTCTTTTTAGAGATTGCGCTACAAACTACATATGGATGTATATAGATATATTTTAGAGTGTAGATTCATTCATTTTAATCCGTATGTAGTCCATAGTGGAATCTCTAAAAGCACTTATATTTAGGAACGGGAGGAGTATTGGATTCTGAAAAATGAATGCAACTTATGCCAAACTGCATAAGTTCTCCTTTTGCAGTAGCAATTCTAGAGGCATTGTCAGGAATAATGTTGAGCAAGATGAGACCGAGACATCGGATTGTCATTATCTAGGGCAAATAGCATGTTTTGGTATTATTACAGAATAATAATAATATACTTTTAAAATCGCTAAAACAAATAGCAAAAATGCCTCTTAAAAGTTCCCCATAATTCTGAGAAAGAGGAAGTTGACTTTGGTAATGTCTGTAGGTAGATCTAGGGCATCAGAATTCAAACTTACAATAACAAAAACACCAGCAAATTCATATCCATTAGTCAACCATTTGAACGCACACAAATGAAGACAAAAAAGACATCCTGATCAGCATATATGGCACACACTCATTTACCAAAAAAGGTTATAAAGCAGACCTAAATGTATTTTTATTACAAATGGTGGAATCTGAGTTGCATTGACACATAGTGCAGTACTTAATTGTTTCGACTTACAGTTAGCTAAACAACAAACTGTGGCACTTATAGACAAGGTGAATGTATGGATACAATCATACAAATAAGTGAACTCACAGCATGTTGTGCAGAAATTCGCCTTTGGGCAGGCTCCACTTCTTTATGTTGTCGGCAGATGCTGATGCAAATGATTTCCTACATAAGAGAAGTTATTGTAAAGGTTCCAGCAATGTACATAATAGAAAATATGAACCCATGGGTACTACATAATTTTAAAAATGAACCCATGGGTACTAACTCTTTTGGATGCAGTGCCATGGCCCGAACAGACTTCTTATGGTGTGTAAGAGTACACATAGTTTTCCCTGGAGAAACAAACAACTGTAACGGATACAGATAAATGGAACCATTTGGTGGACAATGTCAAGTTCAATAGTTGAATTACCAGCTACAAGATCCCAGAACTTGATAGTTGTATCATGTGAGCCAGTGACAACTTGTGGATCCTGAGAAAGAAAGAAAGAAAAAGGTAATTAACAGTAGGTACCACAATAGACAAGAAAATACTATCACAAGCAAGCTCCAAGCCCGGTCCAAATAATAACATGGTGAACAAATCAGAGGTTTTATGCATGTATTCTTTAACTGCTTTTTATTTAATTTTAAGAAGACAAAGAATCAGAAGACTCCAATTAGAAACTTGGGACACCATTAGATAAAGAGTATTGAAGCAGCAAAACTCAGTATTTCAGTGAGTTGCGGCAAGTAAAGATGCCTTCTTACCGTTGGCCGAGCAAACACTGAACAAACTGTGTTATCATGTCCAGTTAAAGCAGAAACATGAGCCTTTGTTCGAATATCCCACACCTGTGCATGGAGCAAGAACAGCTTAGTGCATAGTGTGCTGCCAAATTTTGCATAACGTGCACGGTAAGGAGTAATTTCTTACCCTGCAAACTGAATCTCGACCACCTGTCAGCAAGACATCAATTGTTGGATGGAGAGCTAGGCAGTAAACCCCACTCAGATGCCCATGATAAGACCGAATAACCTTTTACAGAGAATACAGACAAAATATCATGAGAATGCCAATATGCCACATGCTAAACACGAGTAATAAATAATAAATCAGACCTTATTTTGTTCAAGATCCCAACATTTTACTTGTTTATCATCACCAGCAGAAAATAGATATGTGTGCCGCTGACTGACAGCAAGTCCTACATAAATGCACATTACACCCATCAGTTACAAACTTCCAGATTGGGGCAAAAACAAAAGAAATTTGTAAGGGTGATGAGTGCCTAACAAGGCCCTGCAATCCAAAACCAAGAACAACTTACCGCGGACTTGTTCAATATGACCAGTTAGTGTCAGCTTCAATGTTCCTGATGCCAGGTCCCATATCTACACAACCCAGTTGTCAGAAGATCAATCAATGAACTACACAGGGAAGTAGTATGACAGGTTGGCAGTTGGATTGCTAGCTTAATGTACAATTGCAAAATAAGGGAAGAGGGAGATAGTTTAGTGGCTCTTATAGTAGCGGTTGCCCTAGCACAAAGCAAAAAAGATGCAAATGGAAGATTGATGTCAAAATAAGACCATATTGGCACCAGAAGCATAAACAGATCATAAATTATACATGCACTATTTTCTGTTTCTCATGAGAATTCGTCAACAGAATAGCAATATAATTATTCTATTAGTTCAAACAAGATTCCAAAAACTGAGAATAACTGCACCATGCAAATAGAAGTATAAAACATTAGAAAAGTGCGGACACCTGTAAACAAGCATCTGAGCCACTAACAGTGCCAATACATGTTGTGATATAACTAGTGGCACGCATACATGAATTCAACTTAGTTTCCAAATTCCCAAGACAGGAATGCAGGCTGTAGGGCTCACCTTTATTGTTCTATCAGCGGAACCAGTACAGAACCATTCATTGCCTGGATCAAATGCTATAGATCGCACCCATCCCAAGTGACCACTGATGACCTGCATACGTTTAGAAATACCATCAACAAAAATTCTGGAAAATAAATGATGTAATTTATCACTTGGTGATAACCAAGATGCTCCCATAGATCAGTTTAATTCCAACAAAATATGCAGAAGAACATGGAGGGTTTAACGTTTTAGCCAGTTTAAAAGTTCACAGATGGATATTAGAAATGCATGGGATGCTCAAAAGCACAAAATAAATCTTTTTCCAGTCCAAATACGGCACCGATATTCCAAGAATCAGTCCCTGGGGTGCCAAACAAGCTATAACACACAATATGAAAGTGACACTTGAATGAAAAATAATTACCCGATAGTTCTTCCAGGGAGCATGCCATACAGGTTTAGGCCATCTACTTGGCAACCTTTCCATCAGTGCAGATGTCGAGAATCTGAAAGACATATCAAGACATGAGCAATTTAAAGTAACAGCCAGGAACTGCACATTACAATTATTCTACAGTTGATACACTTAATAGAATATCAGAAATAATATGGAAGCCATGTTGTACGATGCCCAGACAACCATAGAAGGAAATGCAAGTGAACAAACCTATCAGATGACCCAGGAATCGATAATACGGTTGTATTTTTGCCAGGCACCGCAGATTCGCTGATTATAAATCAAAGAGGAAACTTCAGTAGCAATAAAAAGGAACATCAACATATAAACAGCAGACAAGAGAACATGGATGCACTTACGGTGCTTTGGGAAGCATAAGCGGTGCAGGGATAATGGCATTGCTAGTGCCTTCCCTAGGAGCATCTTTTGTGTCTTGTGTGCCTGACAAAGATATATTTTAGCATCATGTAAACAATCTACAATAAAATTCGCGAGAATTCCAGCCGTTGCTCCTGTTCTTTAGATCCCCATTGTTTCTTTTCCTAGCGGTCATTACTAACGAGCATGAAAAGTCTGATATAGCCAGTGAATTTCTGTTGTTCAATTTGAAAAGCAGGGGCTTCTCATTCAAGAAGGGCAGCAAAAAAATACCTAGAAGCGCCAACGCATTGGAAGGAGCCGCGGCGCCCTTCCCCTGCGCTCGGCCCTGGTCGGTCGGCAGGTTCTTGACGGCACCGTACTCCGCATTCACCTGCGAGAAACCACCCGACCACCAAATTTTCAGGGCCGCCGCTTATATGCAGACAAAGTTAGGAACCTAACCAGTAGAGAGCCGAGACGAAGCCACGAACCTTGCAGCTGACGCGAATCCGTTTGCTGCGGCGAGATAGAGAGCAAGCGAAGAGAAGAGGTTAGCACAAGTGGGCTAGGGTTTGGGGGGGTTAAGGAAGGGGGGCGAGCGAGCTGGCTTACCTCTCGGCGTCGGGAGCGAAGGGGAGGGAGTGGGTGGGGGCGAAGAGGTCGAGGGAGCGCTTCAGCGACTTCAGGCTCAGCTTCTTCAACGACTGCGGCTCTACCGGCTCGCCGCCCGCTGCTGCCGCCGCCATCGCCATAGCCGCCGCCCGCCGATCTCCGAGACAGCTCGCCACTACTCCCTTCTCCTTTCTTGTCCCGGTATTGGAGGCGGTTCACAATGTGGGCCTGGATAAGAAACGAGCTGGGCTCGCTATGTATGGTTGTCGTTTGACTCGGGAATCCCAAATAACATTCTGTAACAGTTTAAGACAGAACAGGCTTAAGTAGAAAGCGAGCTTTTTTCGCGTATAGCCATCTGGAAGCCCAATTAGCGCACGGGCTGCCCCATCAACTCAACCCTGACGAGTACGAGAAATCTAACAGTCTCTTCGAGCAATGAATTGTAGCAGGGCTTGGTCTCGAAAGGTATAGATACCACCAGAAGCTTGGAAAGAAGAAGGAATGTCGACCAGCCATGGATGCTTTAGCGAGTGAATTAGGTTTTTATTTAAGAGCAAACTAAGTTTTTAGTGGTATTCCTTCTCGAGCTTCTATTTCTTTCGTTAAGGGAGATTCGGAAAAAAATGGAATAGAAAGACGAGTTTCCAGAACGAACAAGATACGGGTAGAGAAGGGTCCCCAGACAACAACGACCATATTGCTGGGCCTAACCGGGCCGGTACTAGTCTAGTCGCATCGCATCGCGTCCATTCCTCTAACCCTGCAGCCGCCGCCCCGTCCATGTTCTGATCGGCTTCGCCACCCACGTCGCGCCGCGCGCCGCCGCCGCCGCCCTGCGCTGCCCGCTGCTTCTCCGGCTCGCCGCGCTGTACGACTCCGGCCCCGCGTGCTCTCCGAGGTAGGCCACCTCTCTCATAAAGTTGTAGTACAAATATAGTCAGGCTGCACTTCTCGTGAGATCCGTATCGGTTTACCTATGCGTTGATTCGGCAGTAGTATTCTGCCATTCCGTGGTAGTGCTCAACTCATTTTGTAAGACATCTTCACCAGATGGGTTCGATAATTTTTTTCACGAATACGCAAAGCTTGCGTATCTTTTCATTGATAGAAGAAAGTGAATGAGTACAATAGAGGATACAACACATGGCATGAACGCAAGGAGGCATGATCATGGCATCCAGAGCAGAGAGACAAGGGGTGCTCAGCCCGAACCGAACAGGGGGAAATGACACAACTAAACCCACTAGTCCTAAACAGAGAGGCAAACCAAACAAGCACAATGTCAAACATCTTCAAATCCAACATCGGGGACACCGCGAGCAAACAAGATAGCGCCTTCAAGAAGGGGTGCGACGTCATGACGCCGCCGCCATCCGATCCGAAGAACCGGACCTAGGGTTTCCCCTAATGCTCGAAGAGGGACACGGATAAAGGCCATGACAGCGCCTCCAGGAAGGGAAACGACACTCGCAAGTGTCGCCGCTGCCAGCATCGGCAAGCCGAGCATGGATTTCGCCTGGCCTGGGTCCGAGTAATCCCATAGCCGCCGGATCAAGATCCGAAGATGAGGAAGACAATCCGCCGGTCGTCTGCCATCCCGGTAGGGAGATGGTGGGGCTGCACCTGCTGCCGAAAGAACACAAGCTTTGGAAACGACATGCCGTGAGTGTGGATGGGGTCGGGAAGGCAGAGCGGTAGAAAGCCGGCGTGGAGGATATGATGGCGACCCACGCCACCGGCAAGCTGGAGCCGGAAGGGAGCGCAGATCCAAGTTGCCGGAGGCGAAGCCGCCAGAACGCCGGCAAACCGATGACGCTGGAAAGGGATGCAGCGACCGGAGTGTCGGGGCCGAAATCGCGCCGGTAAGGACGCCGGCAGGCCATGGACACTGGAGAACGCAGGTCAGTGGCCGCCGGGACCGGAGCAGCGTCGGCAAGGACCCGCCACGAAGCTTCAGCTCGCTGCCCAAAACACACCTTGACCACACACGGGCACAGTAACTCGGAGGAGGCGCCGTCGGAGACGGAGGGCGGTCTGCAACGGGGCAAGACCGAACCTTGGCCAGCCCATCACCTCCGCGCGAGCCCTCGCACGACCCAGCGAACGGCAGCAAGAGAAGCTGCGCGAAAGGTGGGGCAAGAGGCGGACGGGGAGGTACACGACGGAACGGCCGCGCCGCCACGCCGGACAGGCAGGACGAACACAGCAGCAGTTGGAGGGGAGGGGAGCCCGCGGCACGCCAGATCAGATCTGGGGGCGGCGAGGTTGGGGAGGAGTTCCAGCGCGAAAGGGGCGAAGCCGCCTTGCTGGCCCCATCTCAGCGCGGCGCGACGACACCGCCGCCGCGCCGCGGCGCGCGCTGGGGCGCGGCGGCGGAGGGGTTGTTTGGGGCGGGAGGGCTGTCTGGCGGGGAGGACGAAACCGCCCGCCGCCGCCATCCCAGCGCTGCTCGGCCGCCCGGCCGGCCCTCCGCGCGGCGATCGCGAGGCGCTGGCGGAGGAGGGCTACTGCCGGCGGCGAAGATTTCCCCCGTGTCGACGCGGGGGCGCCAGTCGAACAGTTGAACAACATGTCGATGGGTTCGATAATTGGTTCTGTGGCTGTTAATTTGATATGGCCCGAAAATTAAGTGTCCCTAATTCTTATGTTTAGGTCTGCACGCAGCACGGTTGACCCAGTTTCTGCATACTCAATCACCATGATTTTATTTGAAAAATCTTGAGCTGGAATCCATTAGGTGTCATGTGTACTGGTAAACTGAAATGTGTAGAGCCCTATTCGGTACTGATGTTTATTGGAGCCTAGCATTGCTGGGGCATATTAAGGTCTAGCTTCACTCAGTGACAATCCTTTCCGGCTTCAGGTTCCTGCCTCAGTGTAGTGAGTCACTCTGAAAGTCTTTGAGTTCTTTTTGGGATAAATCGCTGTGTTTCTGCCTCATGAATGCATAAATTTTCCTTCTTTGCCATTAGATATTGGCCACTCTAGATAATTTGGCTGAAATCTGAATTTCATGGTGTAATATCCTATTCATTTTGCTGAAGTTGACATGTCTGGTCATCATACCTCAAAAGACAATGTGATTAAGCTTCCTCTCACTGAACCTGCTAAATGCTGCCTTGGTTTGTTTGGCGCTAAGTATTCTGGTATCAATGTTGGCAACTTCATTTTCATATCAACTAGAACACTATTCTCATAGCTACATTGTTCAGGCTATGTTTGGCCTATGCCTAAATTAACCGCATCAATTTCTTGCTCATGATGTCACAATGTCCAAATTAATACCTCTCATAGGCATCTACATGGTTGCCAAACTTTCTGTATACCCATGCTCCTTAGGCGACTCCCAGTGAACGCCCTTGCCAACATAGGCCAGAACTTTGATAACCAAAACCATATCCAATATTTTGGCTAGCCAATTTTTTTGTATCTCTTGGCTAGGACCAATGTTCAGGCTATCGGTAACTGGTACCATATCAGTTGGGTGCTGAGTAGGGATTAATGGGCGAATAGGCCATTTTACTGAATTTATCGGTAACCCATTTATCGGGAGGTTAACTAGGGCCATATCTATATATCCTAGGCTATACAGCAACATGCAATGTACTAAGTGTCTAAATACGCAATCCTAGGCTACATAGCAACAAGGAAAGTTGTTGCCTTGATGTTCTAATGATGCTGCAGCCGATCTGGAAGTTCATAAACCTGAACATTGAAAAGTAGGAAGGGAATGGCCCAGTCTTGGGCTAAAAAATGCCTAGTAGTTAATTGGCCCAGCCAATAATTCGGCCTGACAGCTGATAAATCGGCTTGTCAGACAAAGTAACTGGACCTACCAGTTAATGGCTCGAATAGCACGTTCTCGTATCGGGAGGGGTCCGAATAACAGTTAACTGACCATATCAACAGTTAACTGACCGATATTTGGAACAGTGGCTTGGACTCAAACCAAACACACCTAAGGTGCAACTGTGCAAATCAAGATTCTTACCTATTAGCTATTGTGTATGAGCAAAAAGGTTATGCGAGTTTCCTGGTATAGCTCCTTGTCACAACGGTCCAAACACTGGAGCTAAGTACTAGATTCAGTATCAGGTTATCTACTTAGCAGGTAACTTTACTTGGATTTTGCACCCGCTATTGATTTCATTCTCTTTCTTTTAAGATCGTCAATTTATCATGCACTGTCGCTCCCTGTCTATACCGGTGGCAAGAATTTGTTTTATGAATTGTTTAGCAATTGCATTAATACTGTATTCCTCAGTGTGTTCTGTATCCTGATTTTTAACATGGACCGCTGATAATTTAAAACTGGTTTGTAGATTCGGTAATTGAAATGACATTGTCAATTGACTAATACGTGCTGCTTGTTACCTTGCTACAGGGAAACCAGTGACAATGGTCGTCCCTCCACCAGACAGGGCCGCTAGGATCGTCGGTTTTCTCAAGCCCTACCTTTTGAGGATGCATTTCTCGAACAAGTATGTAAGCGCCCAGGTCATCCATACCCCAACAGCAACCGTCGCGTGTTCCGCAAGCTCGCAGGAGAAGCTGCTGAGACCGAACTTGGAGTCGACCCGCGACGTCTCTGCCGCGGCAAAGATTGGAAAGCTGCTGGGCGAGCGCCTGCTGCTCAAGGGGATACCTGCCGTGTCCATCCACATGAAGAGAGAGCAGAAGTACCACGGGAAAGTCAAGGCTGTTATAGATTCTGTCAGAGAATCTGGTGTCAAGCTGTTGTGATGGTGAAAACATAGAGCTCGGTTTAGCATCTGCGCAGTCTTGAGCTGTATTTCTGATGTTTGGACTGATTCACAGCAACTTTTGTGTTCATGATTTTGGCACTAAACGAACGTTTGTCCGGGACTCCAGGTCAATAAAGGGACTGTGTTGTAGGAGCTCGACCTGATAATCTGCAGTAGCACTTTTTATTTTTTGAAACAAATCTGCAGTAGCACTTGATGACTCGAGGATAAACAGCCTGTTATGGTTCTCCTCTCCGAAATGTAACGGAGATTATTGGGCTGGAGATGTTCCGGACTTGGTTGCCTGTGATGCTAAATTTGGTATTCAAGACTGTGACCTCTTTTGCGTGTGGATTAATGCATGATCGCGACTGCGAGTGTATCTTGCCGTTAAGCTTTCTTCAGATGCTCAGCTATCCATAGCGTAGCACCATGTGCCTCAGAAGATTCTTCTTGATTTTTTCTATTATCTTGAAGAGCACGTTGATATTTTTCTGGCAAACTGTTTGCTGTTAGTGCTGGAATTTAGTCTATATTGGGGCAGCCCAATAACTATTTCAGAAATTCCTAATAAATCTTAGAGGCCCACTTAGCCCATTTGTGCAAGGCAAGGATACTACTAAAGTTTAGTCCCACATTCTAGCTTTAGTGGGAGTTGGACTTCCTATAAGGGAGGTTCTTTCCCCACTTGTATGAGCATGAGAACAAGAGGGACATCCACGCGCGCTCCTCCTCCGCCCGCCACGCCACGCCAATGAGCCGAGCCGATGTCTAATTTTTGCCTGTTTCGTATAAGCAACTTCATCTAGTGTCTGATCTAGATGTGTTTAGCTCAAGTTCATATATGCAGACGATGTTTACCTTCTCTCTGTCAGATTGCATGACTTGCTTTATATTTCCTTTTTTAGTCATGTTTTATCTAGTATTTTTTGTTAATAACTAGGTAATTGCCCGTGCGTTGCCACGGGAATGTAGATATTTATAGCTCAGACGACACATATAAACAAATAATCCATTTATCTATCCCTGAGTTACCACACATGAAAATGCATGTTCTGCCCTCATTCTACTTTTTGCTCGCCATGAATGAAATCATGTCATCAATCCTTTTCTCCAATTGTACTCCACAGATATTTTTCCAAATATTATTCTTCCTAAATAACATACATACATGGCCACAATGAATATTATTGGTGATGATGCACAAGCATGGCCTCATCGTGTTCTTATGTATCTTAATAGCCAAACAAGCCCTTTTTTCATTTATCAACAAACTAACCTTAATACTGGGCGAATCATGCAAATACATAAGACCCTGCTAGACTAAACAATAAATTCTTGTGACGAAAACAATGGACAGTGGAATTGCATCACAAGTTAAAAAGAAGAAAGTTTTGAAAAGAATTAATCAACTCAGATAGTATATGCTGGAAAAAGCATGGGAATATAAATAGTGCTAGTCTTACAAGGATATTTACAATTTTTCCCAACCTAACTAAGAGTACAATCGGACACTTAGAATGATGAGTTCCTTCTAGCTCGCAAATGATTTACGTTTTCTGCAATACGAGTAATAATCAGTGTGTATTGAGAGCCTGATTTTCCTGAGAAATATAATAAATATATTCATGGGATGATCCTGAAAAAAAAAGGAAGATGAACATTGAACCAATTAAGAAAAAAGCTAGCTCGCCATCAGGCCATTGCCCGTATCTTAGATGACTGCATCATGCAGGCTAGCTCGCCATCATGCAGATCCCCGTAACTATACCAAGGAAAAAGTACATTAGAAATGGCAATCAAGCAGATACGAAACATAACAGAAAATTATAAAACATTGAGGACCTCTGTCGCACCGCTCGCCGCCGTCTACTTGGAGAAAAGGGCTCTGCGGCGACAATCGACATAGGTGCGCAGAGGCGATGCGGGTTTGGTGGGCCTCTAGTGGCCTGCACTGCTGTCGTAGACTCGAGGCGAGTACTGGACAACACCATGATTTTACCTTGGTCATGGTTCTCCGGCCTATTCTCCTCGAGGAGGATGATGGCCTCCCTGCGTGGTGCGAGCGGGTCATATCAACGATGCAGGTACCCTAGATAAGGAAGGGAGAGATATTTATGAAGAGAAAAGATCAGTACGCAGAAAAGGCAGGAAAAAACCAAGATAAGGAAGAGAAGAATATGCCAGTGATTACCATGTGAGAATTGATTGCGTTATGCATTGCCAAAAAAGAGATTGATTACCATGTGAGAATTGAATGTGTTACCAAAGATTGATCCTGGTTTGTCCGAAAAAATCAAAACCGATTTAAATAGAAAAATCAGGAACATGAGAAAATAGAGGCAGGGATGGACATTCACCAACTTGGTTTTGCTACGTGAATGCAAGGAGCTCACCTCGGTGGGTGCGACGGACATGATGAGCGGAGCACGGAGGCAACGGCGACCGTGGCGCAGCGTCACCAGGAGGACGATCTTGAGGCTTTTACACCGCTGAGCCCGTCCCGGCTGACGTCTGGTCACCGGCGTCTACAGCTTCTCTTCCACAACTGATGAACGTGCCCACAAAGGATCAGCTAGAGAGAGAAGAAACGGATATATGCAGGGCAGTCAATGGGGTAGTGCAAGCAGCCGTGTCTTCTCTTCCGCTGAACTCGGGAATTCCTTCCTGCATGTGAGACACGGCCTTAACTGCCTGCAATCTCCGCGATTATCTTCCCTACGTACACGTGATTGTTTCCTTCTGATTTGTTTACTGATTGGCTAGCACCATTATCGCATGCAAAAATATCGGGAGCAAGAAAATCGCCAGAGATATCGCTCTGTTTTATTGTATCGTGTATCTCTGAGTGGAAACATTCCATCTGCGACAAATTGATTGTGTTTGGATTGATTGTGTCTGTTTACCTTACGTGATGATGATAAAACCGGCAGAATCGGAAGGGAGAAAATCGATGGAGGGGGGAAAGAAATTCGCTACAGGGGAGAGGGGGTCGTACGAGAGGTCGGACGAAGAGCGGGCAACGTAAGAGGGGAAACGGAACACTCCGTTTCTTTTAGGTAGTAGAGAAATCATTCGGTAAATTGCTCATATTTCCAACAATCCAAAAACCTTATTATAGGCAATTTACCCCGAGTGGTTTGTCATTTTTGTTGCACTTGATGTGTGCATCCTATGAGCATGAGCTCTACATGTGTTTTGAACTATGCCATGTCATCTTTACAGGGGTGTATGTCATGTATTTTTTTTGTGATCTATGTGGTGACTAGCACAAGCATGCAAAGTAGCCTCCGTGATGTTGCTGATTTCTGTGACTTAGTGATTTCTGCTAAGTCTGAGTCTGTTATATTTTGTTGCCATATAATCTTGCTGCTACCATGAGTTCTATGCATAATCTGGAGATGTTCACTAAGGATGTTTTGTTATACATGACATGCTCTATCCATCCATGCCCCTGGTTGCATTTATAGCCTGTTGTAGGTTGTTGTAATCTTGCTCTCAAGTTGCTAAATAATGTTGCTGTCAGCCTGTTAACATTATGTTCAGTTTTGCCGTGTGTTTTGCTAGTGATCCATGCACCCTATGACTATGCTATTGTCATGCTTAGATTCATATTTATGCCATCTTGCTGTTGGTTACCTTGCCATGCCATGTAGTGCTCTGGGGTGAGTGATTCAAGCTCACGAACATGCCTACTTATCGCTATTTCTGCCATGTCTAGTGAATTCTGCTAAGTCTGTGAAACTGTTATTATTTGCAATCTTGCCATGTCATTTTGAGCATGTTCTAGTGATTTCTGGAGATAGCTCAGTTTTCATGTTTTTTCATGCTTTACCTGTACATCATGCCCATGCCTTTTGTTTTCACGTTGAGATGTTGTAGCATATTGTTTTGATGCTTGCAATATGCCTAGTTGCTGTTTTAGACAGCTTGTCCTTTATACTTGTATGGTGTGTATGTGTTGAACCGTTGCTCCGTTTTGAGTGTGCTCTATATGAAACTTGCTTGATTTTGCATGTAGTATCATATTATCATGTTGCTTCCTTGTTTTGAGGTGTTTTGCTTGATGTTTGTATGCATTTTGCATCAATGCCATGTGTCGGTGTCAAAACCGGCGGATCTCGGGTAGGGGGTCCCGAACTGTGCGTCTAGGCGGATGGTAACAGGAGACAAGGGACACGATGTTTTACCCAGGTTCGGGCCCTCTTGATGGAGGTAAAACCCTACGTCCTGCTTGATTAATATTGATGATGTGTGTTACAAGAGTGGATCTACCACGAGATCAAAGAGGCTAAACCCTAGAAGCTAGCCTATGGTATGATTGTTGTTCGTCCTATGGACTACAGCCGTCCGGTTTATATAGGCACCGGAGAGGGCTAGGGTTACACAAAGTCGGTTACAAAGGTAGGAGATCTACATATCCGTATCGCCAAGCTTGCCTTCCACGCCAAGGAAAGTCCCATCCGGACACGGGACGAAGTCTTCAATCTTGTATCTTCATAGTCTTGGAGTCCGTGACGATGATGATAGTTCGCTATCCGGACACCCCTAGTCCGAACTCCTCAAGAGTCCCGAACCGGGCTTCAGCGACGACGAGTCCGGCGCGTATATTGTCTTCGGCGTTGCAAGGCGGGTTCTCCTTCAAACTTCATGTTCCCGTCAAATAGTGTCCGGCTTCTTTAAAAATGTTGCGCTCCTTGGATTCTACGCCCAATAATGGCCTTCTTCCACGTGTCGAACGAATGCGAAAGGCTGGGGTATTTTTACATTTTACCCCCTAGCCGTGCGAACGAGCCGCCTATAAGAGAGGCGAGGATCTAGATCCAGCTCACACCATCCTCCATCCGCAAGTTCTCATCGAAGCGCCTCTGACAAAAATCCATTCCATCATGGATAGCCGACGTGGCTCCTCCTCTCGCGCTCCCAACCCTAAGCCAGAGATTGGGGAGATGCTCGATTCCACACAATGAGCTAGTGGCACTCCAAACCGAGGATATCTTCCCCAGCTTTCATGGTTCCGGTTCGAGCGGACTAGCCACCTACAAGGGTGGAAAGCAAGCGGAGAGCGCCCCAACCCTTCCAAAGGGAGCGGGTATGCTTTGTCCCCTATCTAATAAGGGGACTCGGATTTCCATACATCCGCTTTCTCCGGGCTCCTAGAGTTCTACGGACTCGGCTTCACCACCTCACGCCCGCCTCCATTTTGCACATCGCGGGCTTCGTAGCTCTTCTTATGAGCTGTTCTTGGGCATCGAGCCCCATTTTGCACTGTGGAAGAGATTGTTTTGTCTCATACCCCGTTCTCATGAGGGGTCGATATATCAAGTGGGCGGAGCCAAAATATGGCGCATCGCCGGGACCGGATATCTATCCGCACCCGAAGAAGGCGTCCAAGACCGGCCTTGAATGGTTCTACATGGAGGACGCCCTCTGCCGAATCCAGTTCGGATCGGCCTCCCGGAGTTCAACAATGCTCCCGGAGCCCTCAACGGGAACATGATAGGAGCGTCCATTATCTGATGGGCCGGATTAGGTTACTGGCCCACTCCGGATTGACCATGATTGGAGTCATGGCCACGTGCATTATGCGAGGGTGCATCCACTCCAATATAGGGGCCACCCTATGTGGGATTTCAACGGGAAGATGACGCCACCCGTCATGGCATAAAGGGCCAGGCTCGGCACCCGATCCGCAAAGATCATGTCCGTCTTGTACAAGGGAGAGGAGGAGGACTTCCTCCGCATCGAATCCGTTGAATGGATTTTCTATGAATAACCTCGAGCTGGGTAAGCGGATGTTCATCTACCCGATCCATACTTTTAAAGTCAAGTATCTTACTTTGTGATTTCGACGCAGAGCTGCGCCGGGGCGTGGAGGGCATCTGAAGCCTAACTCCACAGCCCGAGGATCCGAACGTCCCTTGATCCGACCTTCAAGAGGATCCGGACATAAAGGTGGAGCTGATTGACGGGTGTTCCACCAACGTAGCATAGACAATGCCCTAGTCGCCATTACGGCTGACTACCCCGGTTTGTTTCGGCCTCCCGGTGACTACGACCGAGGTCTTGACACCATCGCTGATCCGCTCAATTCGACCATCCCATACCGATGGTGCATCGCAGAGGTGCCTTTTGTTGGGGAACGAGGCGAGAAATTCAAAATTTCCTCGTGTCACCAAGATCTATCTATGGAGAAACTAGCAACGAGGGAAGGAGAGTGCATCTACATACCCTTGTAGATCGCTAAGCGGAAGCGCTCAAGAGAACGGGGTTGAAGGAGTCGTACTGTCGTGATCCAAATCACCGGAGATCCTAGTGCCGAACGGACGGCACCTCCGTGTTCAACACACGTACAGCCCGGTGACGTCTCCCATGCCTTGATCCAGCAAGGAGAGAGGGAGAGGTTGCGGAAGACTCCATCCAGCAGCAGCACGACAGTGTGGTGGTGATGGAGGAGCGTGGCAATCCTGCAGGGCTTCGCCAAGCACCGTGGGAGAGGAGGAGGACTTGGGAGAGGGGGAGGGCTGCGCCAGGGGCAAGGATGCAGCTCCCATGCGCCTCCCCACTATATATAGGGGTGGAGGGGGATTATTTCTTGCCCTCCAAGTCCATTGGGGCGTTGGCAAAGGTGGGAGGAAAGAAATCCCATCCTTTCCTTTCCCCACCGATTGTTATCCCCCCTTTTTTAGGGATCTTGATCTTATCCCTTCGGGATATGATCTTATTCCTTCTAAGGGGGGATCTTGGTGCGCCTTGACCAGGGGTGTGGGGCCTTGCCCCCCCCTACCCACGTTCATGTGGGTCCCCCCAAGCAGGTGGGCCCCACTCCGGAACCTTCTAGAACCTTCCCGGTGCAATACCGAAAAATCCAGAACATTTTCCGGTAGCCAAAATAGGACTTCCCATATATAAATCTTTACCTCCGGACCATTCCGGAACTCCTCGTGACGTCCGGGATCTCATCCGGGACTCCGAACAACATTCGGTAACCACGTATATTTATTCCCTATAACCCTAGCGTCCATCGAACCTTAAGTGTGTAGACCCTACGGGTTCGGGAACCATGCGAACATGACCAGAGACGTTCTCCGGTCAATAACCAACAGCGGATCTGGATACCCATGTTGGCTCCTACATGTTCCACGATGATCTCATCGGATGAACCACGATGTCAAGGACTCAATCGATCCCGTATACAATTCCCTTTGTCTAACGGTATTGTACTTGCCGAGATTCACCGTCGGTATACCGATACCTTGTTCAATCTCGTTACGCAAGTCTCTTTACTCGTTCCGTAACACATCATCCCGTGATCAACCCCTTGGTCACATTGTGCACATTATGATGATGTCCTACCGAGTGGGCCCGAGATACCTCTCCATTTACACAGAGTGACAAATCCAGTCTTGATTCGTGCCAACCCAATGACACTTTCGGAGATACCTGTAGTACACCTTTATAGCCACCCGTTACGTTGTGACGTTTGGTACACCCAAAGCATTCCTACGGTATCCGGAGTTGCACAATCTCATGGTCTAAGGAAAAGATACTTGACATTAGAAAAGCTTTAGCATACGAACTACACGATCTTTGTGCTAGGCTTAGGATTGTTCTTGCCCATCACATCATTCTCCAAATGATGTGATCCCGTTATCAACGACATCCAATGTCCATGGTCGAAAACCGTAACCATCTGCTGATCAACGAGCTAGTCAACTAGAGGCTTACTAGGGACATGGTGTTGTCTATGTATCCACACATGTATCTGAGTTTCCTATCAATACAATTATAGCATGGATAATAAACGATTATCATGAACAAGGAAATATAATAATAACCAATTTATTATTGCCTCTAGGGCATATTTCCAACACCTTTAAGGCGGGAAGCCGAACCCGCGGCGGCCGACCAACAAGGGTCAGTCCGGCCCAGCACGCGGAAGAGGAGTGCGACGCGAACCGAAACGTCGCCGCAACGGTACGGAGCACCGCTATTTTTAAGGGAAGGATCCCGGAGGTATATTAATGCTCATAACTTTTCCAGAAGAGCTCGCGGACGGTGGTCCGGAGAGGTTGCCAATCAAGCCTCCGTCGGCCATGCTCCAACGCATGGTCCGAGAGGGAGGCGAATACAAGGCATGAGCGGATGCTCCTCCGACGGAGGATGCCGACAGTCTGTCCGCCACCCGGTCCGAGGTGGAGAGCGCCATGAATCACAAAGTCCACCGGACAGTTCTTCGTGACGCGTGTTTCTCCCGAGGCGTTAAATGCCTTTGATGCGGAACGGCACCTCCGTGCCACTCAAGATGGGTTAACGAGCCACGGAGCAAAGTATGTGAAAGACATACAGTAAGTAATTTTAATAGTTATATATGCCAAGAGTCCCCGAGACTTAAAATAGTTGAAATAACTGATTTAAGGATCAATAATTATCTGAGGATCTTACGGAGAAGAATACCCATCTGTCCCAGGAGCTCCAAGAGTGCAAGGCCCAACTTGAGGCCGCACTGGCCGCCACAGGGGGAGCCACAGAGACCCCCACTGGTAAGACATACTTTGAAAAGATAATTATTTAACAAAGTGCGGCGTGAATCTGACAATAATATTGCAGAGGGCGCCGGACTAGATCCGGACAAGCAACAACTACTACGTCAGCTAAAGGCCGGCGAGAGGGTGCTTATGAAGGTGCAGCAGGAGAGAAACAAGCTCCAAGATGCCCACACCCAGCAAGGAGAAGAGCTTAAAGGTGTTCGGGCCCAGCTGTCTGGCTCCGTGAAGGAGAATCAGCGGCTTCGTCGCGGCATTTATAGTAAGTGCTTGAACAAATTCCTTTGAAAAGAAGAATTCAGCGAGGAAGTCGATTGACAGAAATATGTCTTTAGGTGTGCTCACAGGTCGCCCTGTGGAGGAAATGACTGGGTTAACGGGTGACCAACTTCCCGAGCTGGTGCAATTGCTCGAACGTGTTCGGCAGGCGATGAGTGGCGTCGTTCATGCTTTATGGCCATCCGTCTCCCTACCCGAGTGCCTTGGTGAGCTTGCTGAGAAGCTTCAGGGAGCACGGCGACGCCTTCGTTTGTGGAAGATATCGGCCTGCCGTCAGGGCGCCAGGGAGGCCTGGGCCATGGTGAAGACACGTTACCCGGCGGTGACCCAAACCACATGGCCGAGGTCGGACTGCGGGGCTGATGGGAAGGAGATCCTGTGAGCTTGATGTACGCCAAGTAGAATCGGCATGAATATTCCCAACAGATCAAATTAGACAGCTGTTAGATGGGATTGAGGAGGAGTACAATCGGTCGGTTTGACGATGTAATTTGAAATGACATGTAAAATGCCTTCTAGCGGATTGTAGATCGTTTGTCTTTGCGGACCGTTTCGCTTCAACCTCGGGACCCAACAGTCCGTAGTGTGTCCGAATACCCTTACGGTTATAAAAGAACCGGGCATGCATGGAGACAAGGCGTCGGTGTCATAATTGCTTTATCGGACAAGTGCCCAACTAGTTATGTTATATTACATGGTTAGTAAGAAACATCTTCCAGGAGAATAGTTCCGTTAAGGGTTCCTTTCTCGAGGCATGCCCTAAAGTGCAATGCCGGATGCGAAAATAGCAGAAAAAGCATCTGGGGCAGATAAATAAGTAAGTAATAAATCATCTTTCAAGTCACCGACCAAATATTCTCTTAAGAACGCTAGCTTCGGCTTCACCCACTGAGGTACACATTCGGCCGACCGGCAAGAGTAATCGCAGAGGTGCTCCTTTACCTCCTAGCCGAACAATCGGGAACGTGGGGTAAGCAGGAGCCGAGCAACCCAGCTTGGCCAAAACTTAAGTCATATCGATGCATACAATGGTGAATAAAAGGTACATGCGGAAGTATGACACATGTATTGGGCATGAAGCCCGTATGAATAAGCTTCTTTGAAGAAGCCCCCAGGTATAATGAGTGCGAGGAGCACATCAAGTGTGTCTGAACAAAGCAAAAATCAGCCTATAAAAGGTATTGAAAAAAAGTGGGAAGAAGGAGGGGACAAGAGAGAGTAAAAATATAAAAAAGGTGGGCGGGAGTGAGACGAACTCGGAGTCCGGCGTTAGGCGTAGAATCTTCGGAGACGGGCTGCGTTCCATGGGTTCGGCTCGAGTCGGTTGTCGGATCGTTCGTGAGACGGTATGCTCCGCGTCGGGACTTGGTCGATGATGAAGGACCTTCCACTTGGGCTTAAGTTTGTCCTTTTCTTGTCCGACGAGCGTAGAACAAGTTCGCCAACATTGTAAGTTTTGGCCCGTGCTTCTACCTTTGATATCTTGAGCCTGCTGCGATAAAATGTGGAACGAGCCTTTGCCACGCCCTGCTCCTCCTCTAAGGCGTCCAAACTGTCCTGCGGATCCAACTCGGCTTCTCTTTCTTCGACGCGTGCGCTACGAGGTGAGTCATGAATTATATCGCAGGCGAACTGCCTCTGCGCCGTATACCATGAAAAATGGTGTGAATCCGATGAGTTCGGTTTGGCGTGGTCCGCAGCCCCAGAGTACGGAGTCGAGCTCCTCTACCCAAAGTCGTGTTAGATTCCTTGAGGGACCGCACTAGTGCGGGTTTGATGCCGCTCATGATTAGACCATTTGCTCGCTCGACTTGACCGTTAGTTTGGGGTGATAGATCAAGCGTAATCGAGCTTGATGCCCATGTTTTTGCACCAGAGTTTTACCTCGTCGGCCGTGAAGTTCGTGCCGTTATCAGTGATGATGCTGTGGGGGACGCCAAAACGGTGTACTACCCCGGATATGAAGTCTATCACCGGTCCGGATTCTGCCGTTTTAACCGGCTTGGCCTCAATCCATTTGGTGAATTTGTCCACCATGACCAATAAAAGTATTTGTGCTTGTGGGTTCCCCCTTTAAGGGGTCCAACCATGTCAAGCCCCCAGACCGCGAACGGCCAGGTAATGGGTATAGTTTTGAGGGCGGTGGGTGGCATGTGGCTCTGATTAGCAAAGAGCTGGCAACCGACGCATCGTTGGACTAAGTCATGAGCATCTGCCCGGGCTGTCGGCCAATAAAATCCTGTACGGAAGGCCTTGCCTACAAGGGCCCGGGCTGCAGCGTGGTGCCCGCCAAGTCCGGCGTGAATTTCAGCCAGGAGATTTCGCCCTTCCTCTTCGGAGATACACCTTTGAAGGACTCCGGTTGTGCTTTTCTTATAATGTTCTCCCTCATGGACCTTGTAGGCTTTAGATCGCGAACTATGCAGCGGGCCTCATTTTGGTCTTCGGAAGTTCCCGCCGCATTAAGTAGGCTAGGAATGGTTCTGTCCCACGGGCAATTACTGCCATTATTTCGTGAGTGAAGGTGTTATTTCATTGGTGAGCCGCCGATTGTGTCGAATGGTCTGAGTTAGGTGATGCACCGGCTCCATTGTTATTTTTCGGACTCCTCTTCCTATAATACGGATGGCTTAAAGAGCCGTTCGGGAAGATGTTTGGAGGACGGCGTCTCGTTCAGCGCCGATGCGTGCTAACACGTCTGCTGCTCTGGTTATTATCCGGGCTACATGGTGGAATTCGAGTGCTTGAACCGAGTGACATTTTAGGACGGCGTTGCGATAAGCTGCCATTTTGGATCTTTGGCGTCAAAGTCTCCATTTACTTGGGATATTGCGAGGTTTGAATCGCGCACCTCTAGGCGTTGAATGCCCATGGAGATTGTCATCCGGAGGCCATGTAGAAGGGCCTCGTATTCGGCTGCGTTGTTGGAGTCCATGTACATTATTTGAAGTACGTATTGGATTGTGTCTCCAGTTGGGGACGTCAGGACGACGCCAGCCCCCAAGCCAGCCAACATTTTGGATCCGTCGAAATGCATGATCCAGTTGGAGTACGCGCCGTACTCTTTAGGGAGTTCGGCTTCGGTCCATTCGGCGGCGAAGTCAGCCAGAACCTGCGACTTTATAGCTCGCCGTGGTTTGTAGGTTATGTCAAATGGTAAGAGCTCGATAGCCCATTTTGCAATCCTGCACGTTATGTCGCGATTGTTTATAATATCGTTGAGAGGTACTTGAGGCCACCGTTATTGAACACTCTTGAAAGTAGTGTCGCAGCTTCCGGATGCCATGAACACCGTGATCGCTATCTTTTGATAATGTGGGTACTGGGATTTGCATGGAGTTAGAACAAAGGATACGTAGTACACTGGTTTTTGAAGAGGGAATCTGTGCCTTCGCTTCTCGTTCAACGACGAGTACCGCTATGACAACTTGATGTGTTGCTGCGATATATAATAACATAGGTTCGCCCAGGTTGGGCGCGCCGTAACCGGATTTGTTGCCGAGATGGCCTTTATTTCTTCGAGTCCGGCTGTGGCAGATCCGTCCATTCGAAATATTCGGTCTTGCGGAGGAGGCGGTAGAGGGCGAGCCTTTTCTCCCAAACGGGAGATGAAGCGACTTAAGGCCGCTCGCATCCGTTAGTTTTGTATCTGCTTGAGGTCTTTTGGAATATCCAATTGTGACAGAGCTCGGATTTTGGCCGGTTTGCTTTAATTCCTCTACCGGATCGATGAAGCCCAAGAGCTTTCGGCTGATACGCCAAGACGCATTTTTCTGGATTGAGCTTAATGTCATATGCTCGGAGGTTGTCGAATGTCACCCTCAAGTCTTCTACTAGAGCTTCGACGTGTTTGGTCTTGACGACCACATCGTCTACGTATGCCTCTACTGTTTTGCCTATCTGGGTAGCCAGACATGTTTGAATCATGCGCTGATATGTTGCGCCGGCGTTTTTGAGTCCGAAGGGCATTGTGTTGAAGCAGAATGGCCCATATGGAGTAATGAATGCCATTGCGGCCTGATCTTTCTCCGCCATCTTGATTTGATGGTATCCGGAGTATGCGTCGAGGAAGCACAATGAATCGTGCCTCGCGTAGCATCGATGATTTGGTCGATCGAGGGAGGGGAAAGGGTCCTTTGGACAGCCTTGTTAAGGTCTTTAAAATCGACGCAGAGGCGCCGAGATTTGTCCTTTTTGGTACCATTACTAGATTGGCTAGCCAGTCCGGATGTTTTATATCTCTGATGAATCCGGCTTCTAAGAGTTTGGCTAGCTCCTCTCCCATTGCCTGTCTTTTGGGTTCGGAAAATCTCCGAAGAGCTTGTTTGACTGACTTGAATCCTTTTAGGATATTTAGGTTGTGCTTTGCCAGCCTGCGTGGGATTCCTGTCATGTCTGAAGGGTGCCAGGCAAAAATGTCCCAATTTTCCCGAAGGAATTCTCGGAGTGCGGCTTCGACATCAGGACATAATTGTGCCCCAATGGAGGCCGTCTTTGTGGGGTCCGTTGGATGGACCTGAATTTTGACTATTTCGTCTGCTGGTTTAAAAGAGGTGGACTTGGACCTCTTATCGAGTATCACATCGTCCCTATCCACCGTGGAGCGCAGCGTAGTTAGTTCCTTTGCCGCTAGGGCTTCGGACAATGCCTCTAGGGCCAGTGCGGTTGTCTTATTTTCAGCGCGGAGTGCTATATCTGGATCACTGGAGAGAGTGATTATCCCATTGGGTCCGGGCATTTCGAGCTTCATGTACCCGTAGTGGGGTATAGCTTGGAAGATTGTGAATGCCTCTCGCCCTAACAAAGCGTGATATCTGCTGCCGAATGGGGCCACTTGGAACGTGACCTCCTCGGACCTGTAATTGTCCGCTGAGCCGAACACTACATCTAGTGTGATTTTTCCCGTGCAGCGTACTTCTCGACTAGGGATTATCCTCTGAAGGTTGTGCTGCTTCGCTCAATGCGGCTCCATCAATTTCCATTTTTGAAGGGTTTCTCATAGATGAGGTTTAATCACTGCCGCCATCCATGAGTACCTTAGTAAGACGAAAACCATCCACTATCGGACTGAGGACCAATGCGGTTGGTGCTCTAGCTGTTCGGAATTTAGGTTCGTCGCTGGCGTTGAAGGTGATAGCCGTGTCGCTCCATGGATTTGTTGTTGCTACTTGGTAGACTTGGCGAGGCTGCGGATTGTTCGTTCCGCATGTTATTTGATGCGAAAGTCTCAAGACTGTTAATACCGTCTTTGGTACTGCTGGGTTGGTTGCACGGGGCTAAAAAGCCTCGCCACTTTTGGCCACCGCCGTAGTATCCAACACGCTCGAAGGCTGTGTGTTGGAGTGGCGCCCTCTGATCTTGTGGATTTTGCAGGTCCGTTGAGCCATCCCTCGAAGACGTTCCGTACCCTTAGGGGTTTTTGCTTTTGGTTTTTAACCCGGTGCTTGAGTATGAAGCACCCTTTATTTCGGATGGGTTTGTATTCGGGCGGATTGTCCCAAAACCTAGTTTCGGTATTCCGGCACTCTCCATCACGCAGTATTTTTGTACGATAATTTCTCTCGGATCGGTTTAAGCCCAATCGATCGTAGTCGATAGCGACTCCTGTGGCGGCGATGCGATCCAAGAGCTCGTTACGGAGGAGAGCTCAAGCGGATCTAGCTGCTCAATAATTCGAGTGACGTGAAGATCGCTTTTAATGACTTGAGAGGTCATTGTCGGGCGGTGGCGAACAGCGGTCATGAGAAACCGCCTAGCGGATAGTTCGGCGGCGGCCAAAGCTCCCTTGACGACGGCGCCGTCTTTAAAGACGGAAAAGGCATCCTTCCCGATGGTGACGGCACGAGGAACTCTCAATGAAAGCACCAATGTCGGTGTCAAAACCGCGGATCTCGGTAGGGGTCCCGAATCATGCGTCTAGGCGGATGGTAACAGGAGACAAGGGACACGATGTTTTACCCAGGTTCGGGCCCTCTTGATGGAGGTAAAACCCTCGTCCCGCTTGATTAATATTGATGATGTGTGTTACAAGAGTGGATCTACCACGAGATCAAAGAGGCTAAACCCTAGAAGCTAGCCTATGGTATGATTGTTGTTAGTCCTATGGACTACAACCGTCCGGTTTATATAGGCACCGGAGAGGGCTAGGGTTACACAAAGTCGGTTACAAAGGTAGGAGATCTACATATCTCAGACGCCAAGCTTGCCTTCCACGCCAAGGAAAGTCCCATCCGGACACGGGGCGAAGTCTTCAATCTTGTATCTTCATAGTCTTGGAGTCCGGCCGATGATGATAGTTCGGCTATCCGGACACCCCCTAGTCCGGAACTCCCTCACCATGCTTATCTTGTTTTGCTCATATCTTCTAGGCCGTAGCTCCGAATTAAATGAACCTTATATGTAACTTGACTAGAATCTCGTAGTTTCACCACTGTCAAGGGATCTAGGTGTCAAGTGTGTGTGCAAGCTAAGCAACCTCGTAAGTCTCACGTGACTGTGGAGATGAGAAATCTTGCACCACTAGAACTTATACATTCATATCTATGTGAAATGAATGGTGTTTTGACAAAAGGTGGAAAGAAATATTTCATGACGTTAATTGACGACTCCACTAGATACTGCCGTGTGTATCTTCTGAAATCTAAGGATGAGGCTTTGAAATTTCTCAAGATCTATAAAGCTGAAGTGGAAAACCAACTTGATCAAAAAATCAAGAGGCTTAGGTCCGACCGTGGTGGAGAGTATTTTTCCAATGAATTTGATGCTTTTGTGCGGAACATGGTATAATCCATGAGAGGACGCCTCCCTACTCACCTCAGTCAAATGGGGTGGCCGAAAGAAAGAACCGTACTCTAACTGATTTGGTTAACACCATGTTAGACACATCGGGTCTCTCCAAGGCATGGTGTGGGGAGGCGATATTGACTGCATGTCATGTCCTAAACCGAGTTCCCACAAAGAACAAAGAGATAACTCCATTCGAGGAATGGGAGAAGAAAAGGTTAAAGCTCTCTTATCTACGAACCTGGGGTTGTTTGGCGAAAGTAAATGTGCCAATTCCAAAGAAGCGAAAGCTGGGACCAAAAACTGTGGATTGTGTTTTCCTGGGATATGCTTTTCACAGCATTGGCTATAGATTCTTGGTTGTAAAATCTGAGGTATCTGACATGCATGTCGGTACGATCATGGAGTCGAATGATGCGACTTTCTTTGAAGATATCTTTCCCATGAAGGATATGGCTACCTCATCTAATCAGGAGATGCCTAGTTCATCGAATCAGAACCGATTACAATTCTTGAACCTGCCATTTCGATGAAACACTTTGAAAGTCCTGTGGAGGAGAACAATGAAGTTCCTACTAGGAGCAAGAGATGAGGACTGTAAAGTCCTTTGGTGATGATTTTCTTGTGTATCTCATAGATGACACTCCCAGTTCTATTTGAGGCCTATGCATCGAAGATGCTTGACTTCTTGCAAGGAAGCAGTTAAGAAGCGAGATGGATTCCATCTTGGCGAATGAAACTTGGGAGATAACGATCGTCCTTATGGGTGCAAACCTATAGGATGCAAATGGGTATTCAAGAAGAAGCTTAGGCACGATGGTACTAACGAAAAGTACAAGGCTCGGCTCGTGGCTAAGGGTTATACCCAAAAGGAAGGTGAAGACTTCTTTGATACTTACTCACCTGTGGCTCGACTGACCACTATTCGAGTTCTACTTTCACTAGCTGCCTCACATGGTCTTCTCGTTCATCAAATGGATGTTAAGACTGCTTTCCTAAATGGAGAGTTGGATGAGGAAATTTATATGGAACAACGGATGGGTTTGTAATAGATGGTCGAAGGAAAGTGTGCAAGTTCTTCAAGTCTTTGTATGGACTCAAGCAAGCACCCAAACAGTGGCATGAGAAGTTCGAAAGAACTTTAACAGCTGCAGGCTTTGTTGTGAACGAAGCTGACTAATGTGTGTACTATCGCCATGGTGGGGGCGATGGAGTTATGCTTTGCTTGTATGTTGATGACATACTGATTTTTGGAACAAATCTGAATGTTATTAAGGAGGTCAAGGATTTTCTATCTCGCTGTTTTGAGATGAAGGATTTAGGAGTGGCTGATGTCATTCTGAACATCAAGTTGTTGAGAGATGATGATGGTGGGATTACATTGCTTCAACCTCACTATGTGGAAAAGATCTTGAGTCGCTTTGGCTATAGTGACTGCAAGCCCTCTCTAACACCATATGATGCTAGTGTGTTGCTTCAAAAGAATCGAAGAATTGCTAGAGATCAATTGAATTATTCTCAGATTATTGGCTCGCTTATGTACTTAGCCAGTGCTACAAGACACGACATCTCTTTGTCTGTTAGCAAACTGAGTCGGTTTGTCTCAAAACCAGGAGATGTGCATTGAAAGCTCTAGAGAGTTTTGCGTTATTTGAAAGGCATCGCAAATTATGGAATTCACTACACTTTGGGCATCCAAAGGTGCTTGAAGGGTATAGTGACTCAAACTGGATCTCGAATCTTGATGAGATAAAGGCCACGGCGGATATGTATTCACTCATGGAGGTGGCGCTGTTTCTTGGAAGTCTTGCAAGCGACCATCTTAACAAGGTCAACAATGGAAGCAGAACTCACAAAGCACTAGATACTGCCTACGGTTGAAGCAGATTGATTCACTGCTCTTGAATGACTTGCGGTTGTTGAGAAACACTGTGGGTGTCCTTATGAACTGTGACAATCAAACTGTGATCACGAAAGTGAGCAGCTCAAAGGATAACATGAAGTCATCAAGACACGTTCAGAGAAGGTTAAAGTCTGTCAGGAAAATGAAAAACTCCGGAGTTATTGCGTTGGATTATATCCAAACGTCTAAAAATCTGGCAGATCCTTTTACTAAGGGTCTATCGCGTAATGTGATAGATAATGCATCGAGGGAGATGGGTATGAGACCCACAATATGAGTTGTTCACAGTGGTAACCTATTCTTTGTGATCGGAGATCTCGTGAATTAGATGTGGAAGACAAGCTGTTGGTCAACTGAGAGGAGAGTATACCTACTATTCACAATACCACTCCATGAAGATGCAATACTCTCCTAATCTGCATGGCAGGTTGATGTATATCTTAATGTGTTCTAAGTGGCTTATTTAAGCAGAGATGTTATCCTACAGAACATCTTTTGAAGAACACACCTATATGAGTCTGATTGTCAAACGTCGCAATCTATGAGAGTAGGGTTCTCTAGTAAACTCATGAAAGGTCACG
Source organism: Aegilops longissima (assembly GCA_021605205.1). Taxonomy (NCBI): domain Eukaryota; kingdom Viridiplantae; phylum Streptophyta; class Magnoliopsida; order Poales; family Poaceae; genus Aegilops; species Aegilops longissima. The sequence continues at coordinate 49,622 of JAHIAM010002288.1, read as the reverse complement.
GAGTATGACACATAAGCTCCACCATGGGAAGACCCACGGTAACCACGTATCGGTCAAGGCTTTATGTGAAGCTAGATTCGCACAAAACTTGCAGTTTAAGGCCCATCCACTGCTTCAAGTTGCTTACTAGTGTAGCATAGAGTTCTAGGTGGAAGTTCAACTTAACAGTCTCCATGCAGATGCAGGTATATAAAAGCAGTGTTTTGGAACCAAAGGCAAATTTCGTGTGCCTCGGGATCTGTTGGGGATTGCTGGAATTTAGTCTATATTGGGGCAGCCCAATAACTATTTCAGAAATTCCTAATAAATCCTAGAGGCCCATTTAGCCCATTTGTGCAAGGCAAGGGATACTACTAAAGTTTAGTCCCACATTGCTAGTTTAGTGGGAGTTGGACTTCCTTATAAGGGAGGTTCTTTCCCCACTTGTATGAGCATGAGAACAAGAGGGACATCCACGCGCGCTCCTCCTCCGCCGCCCGCCTCGCCACGCCAATGAGCCGAGTCGATGTCTAATTTTTGCCTGTTTCGTATAAGCAACTTCATCTAGTGTCTGGTGTTTAGCTCAAGTTCATATATGCAGACAGTGTTTACCTTCTCTCTGTCAGATTGCATGACTTGCTTTATATTTCCTTTTTTAGTCATGTTTTATCTAGTATTTTTTGTTAATAAAATCATTCGGTAAATTGCACATATTTCCAACAATCCAAAAACCTTATTATAGGCAATTTACCCCGAGTGGTTTGTCATTTTTGTTGCACTTGATGTGTGCATCCTATGAGCATGAGCTCTACATGTGTTTTGAACTATGCCATGTCATCTTTACAGGGGTGTATGTCATGTATTTTTTTTGTGATCTATGTGGTGACTAGCACAAGCATGCAAAGTAGCCTCCGTGATGTTGCTGATTTTTGTGACTTAGTGATTTCTGCAAAGTCCGAGTCTGTTATATTTTGTTGCCATTTTATCTTGCTGCTACCATGAGTTCTATGCATAATCTGGAGATGTTCACTAAGGATGTTTTGTTATACATGACATGCTCTATCCATCCATGCCCCTGGTTGCATTTATAGCCTGCTGTAGGTTGTTGTAATCTTGCTCTCAAGTTGCTAAATAATGTTGCTGTCAGCCTGTTAACATTATGTTCAGTTTTGCCGTGTGTTTTGCTAGTGATCCATGTACCCTATGACTATGCTATTGCCATGCTTAGATTCATATTTATGCCATCTTGTTGTTGGTTACCTTGCCATGCCATGTATTGCTCTGGGGTGAGTGATTCAAGCTCACGAACATGCCTACTTATCGTTATTTCTGCCATGTCTAGTGAATTCTGCTAAGTCTGTGAAACTGTTATTATTTGCAATCTTGCTATGTCATTTTGAGCATGTTCTAGTGATTTCTGGAGATAGCTCAGTTTTCATGTTTTTTCATGCTTTACCTGTACATCATGCCCATGCCTTTTGTTTTCACGTTGAGATGCTGTAGCATATTGTTTTGATGCTTGCAATATGCCTAGTTCCTGTTTTAGACAGCTTGTCCTTTATACTTGTATGGTGTGTATGTGTTGAAGCGTTGCTCCGTTTTGAGTGTGCTCTATATGAAACTTGCTTGATTTTGCATGTAGTATCATATTATCATGTTGCTTCCTTGTTTTGAGGTGTTTTGCTTGATGTTTGTATGCATTTTGCATCAATGCCATGTGTCGGTGTCAAAACCGGCATCAATGTTGCTTCGTTCTTCCTCATCCCGGCTTGCGGCGTGCACCGCACGTCGGGACAGTAGGCCTCCGAGACCGCACCTTTTGAGTCCTGTACGGGAGAAGGGTGATAAGGTTTTGGGAGCGCTTCAGTAGCGACTCATCGGCTGTTTCATCACAAACGATCCGGTCACGACGACTTCTTCCCCGACGTCCACGACCTCCTCGGCGACATGGCGGCGAGGACACCGACCCAAGTCCAGCGCTCACGCTGCCACTGTGCCGTCGTGTGTTCTTCTCCTTTACATTAAAAGTTCTGCTACAGTTCTTGGCCTAGTTTACGCCCTCGTATGTTGGGTTACATTTCAGATAAGCAACTTCATCTAGTGTCTGATCTAGATGTGTTTAGCTCAAGTTCATATATGCAGACGATGTTTACCTTCTCTCTGTCAGATTGCATGACTTGCTTTATATTTCCTTTTTTAGTCATGTTTTATCTAGTATTTTTTGTTAATAAAATCATTTGGTAAATTGCTCATATTTCCAACAGTTAGTACATGCTAAACCTTAAGATCGTATTGTCTTGGGAGTAGTATTTTTTTGAGGGATTCTTAGTATTGATGATCGTTTCTTTCAGGAGATGCTAATCTTTAAGGTAGTAATTGCATTTGCGGTGTTCATTCTTCATTGTCATGTCCCTGGCAAGAAACAGTATTAAGAAGACACACGGTGTGTGACTTTGTGTGCATGTCATTTTTTTCTTCTATATCTATATAGAAGTATACTACTCTCTCCGTTCCTAAATATAAGTCTTTGAGAGATTTCATTATGGACCATATACGGATCAAAATAAGTGAATCTACACTCTAAAATGCATCTATATACATCTGTATGTGGTCCATAGTGTAATCTCTAGAAAGATTATATTTAGGAACGGAGGGAGTATATACATAGCTAAATTAAATCAATTCGGTATGTGTGTCCGTTGGACCACGCTCCCGGTGCCGAATAAAGCAAGATGATTCCATCCGACCAGTTTTCTTTTCTGCGTTTCGTGCTCGCCATGATCGAAGGTAGGTGACGCCGACACGCTCACCGTGATTGAGATGATTACTCGATGCTGTTAGCAAATAAACTCATCAACATTCGCATCTCGTTCCTGCCCTTTCTTTTCGCCGCTAAATGGCCAAACCACAAGGTCTGGTGCCGATTAAAGCGTCACGAGAGAATCTCCTCTGGGCTGCTAAATAAAATGGCCAAACCACCCGATGCGTCCATGTAGGCTCCAGCCGACCCGCGCGCGCGATGCGCCGACGACCGACCGAGATGCCGACCGCGTCAAGTCTCCGCATCATCACGGGGCCCTATGCCCGTCGGCGCGCGACCCGGTCGGCCCGGTAGCTGCTATGCCTAGCGAGCGACGGCCGCGCGCCGGGCCGGGTACGACCTGTCCAGATGCGGCTCACTCGCTCCCTCGCGCTGCCGACTGCCCCCACCCATAAGGGGATAATGTTTTTGTTTTTTTGCATCGTGTTCTACTACCCCGAATACGTGGATAAACCTTACTAGTGCAACGTGTAACGTAGTACGCCAACGACGTACCCTGGAAATCATTTTTATTGCGCGCCAAACCGAGAAGAGCAAGGCAACTTCGCCGTTCACAACGAAGCAACCACGACTACGGATTACCCCCTCTCAAAAGTCCAAATTGTCACCAACTTTGTATTAAGCGCGCGTCGCGCTCACCAAGCCCATGTCGACCCGGCAATGCACGCTAACATCAGCTCGAGAAGAGTAAACAAAAATATCAGGTCGTCCACGTAGGAAGGAAGCGACGAACCCGCGGCGCCATTTCCTGCGTCCGTCGCGTCGGCACGTGCCGGTTCGCCGCGCTGAGTGATGGCGCCCAAAAGCCACCGAATCTTTGACAAAACCCCGCGCCGTTCCGCCCTTTTTACCTCGCCTGCCCCTCCCCGTCTCTCTTTATATACGGCCCTGGCCGCCCTCGTTCCCCCACACCACCAAAGCCCACGAAGCCTCAAACGCCCACGTTGGAGCAGTAGCAGTAGCAGCACCGAGCCGGAGCCCACCAGCCGTCCGATAAACAGATCCGATGGCTCTCGCTCTCTCTGGCTCCGCTGCTGCCCGCGCGCTCGCCCAGCGGCTGGCCCCGGCCACCAGGGGCTACGCTGCGGCGGCCTCCTCCGGGGCGATGAGGCGCGGCGCCGCGGCGGCCGCGGACGGCAAGGCGGTCAGGGAGGCCGAGAAGGCCGCGGCCGATGCCTCGTGGGTACCCGACCCCGTCACCGGCCACTACCGCCCCGCCAACCGCGCCGTCGGCGCCGACCCCGCCGACCTCCGCGCCGCGCACCTCGGGCAGACCTACGCACGGGCTTGAAGCACCGCTCGACGACCCTCCTGGCCCCGCCATGGAAGGAAAACTGCTATGCTACCGCTACGTAACGAGGGAAGGCAGGCCAGGCGGGGCTCGTTCGCCGAGCGCCGCGCGCGGCTTCACGACGCATCATCATCATCGATCCTATACTATGGGGGAGATGCGGCCTGGATGTTTGGCTGTTTCTCATTGTGTGTGTGCGTGCGTGCGTGCGTCTGGGCTTGGATGCCCTGCTATAGTGTTCGTGTGCTCACATCAGATGTATCTCGTCGAGCAGGGCTTGTACCTTTTACTTTTACAGCTAGTAATAAAGTAATACTAATAACGAAAGAATCCAGCGTTTTCTCGTTCCTAAACACATCTTGCCTTTTGCCTAGCACTGTGCCGTCTGAATCATTCTTCTGACTATCTTCCAAATGAAGCCCCAGTACAGGGTCATGGCAGCCTACCAATACAAGCTCGAGCCACCGTACCGCAACCCCGTGCTTGTACAGGCACGCCACGAAATGGTTCTGTGTCACTGGCGTCTGATGACGCGCGATGTCAGTGTGCCACTCACACAAGATCTTTGGCGTTAGGCTCATCGTAATGGTAGTATCATGCATGTCAATTAGGCAATTTCAATGAGGTGTCATAGCATTAAATAAAGAAAGAAAGAGTGTAGTATCATATCATAATACCGTATCATATTAAATGCTATGCTACTTTGTGTCATGCATGACAATAAATAGAGTAACATGATACTAAGGCTGGTCATAGTGGGGAGTAACTTAGACTAGTGTCATATGCATGACACTAGTCTAAGTTACTACCTTCATAATGCAAAGTAACATGCCAGTAGTGTCATAGATGGCTTCATTTATTAGCTTGTAGACTCATCTTGTCTTGTGAAGCGCTATGTTACAGTAACATATTATGTTACCACCTCACATTAAATACTTGCCACATAAGCAAAAATTTCTTGGAGTGCGCTATATTACTAGTTAAGTTACTCCCACTATGACCAGCCTAATATATGATACTTAGGCCCCTTCCAATGCTCCACCTTGTACAGGTGCTAAGCCTTTCATATAGGCAAAAAAAATCTGATGTGGCAAATTATTTAAGAGAAAAAAGATGAGTGTGATGACCCAGAAAGAAACAGTGCTAAGCACGTGAACCTAGGCAAAACATTTAAAGGAAAGAAGCCCACCAATACATGAAGAGCTTTAGTTGTTAAATCATTAAATAAAGCAAGCTTAGCAACCATAAGCTAAGCACCTATGCATTGGGGAATATAGTTACTAAGTTATTTAATGTGCTTAGCACCTCATCTAAGCACTCATGCATTGACAGCAGCCTTATGCATTAGGAAGGTAGTATCATACAGTAGTATCATATCCATGATACTAGTATACGATACTCCCCATTACAACCAGCTTTAATTCGGCAATCGCTGGTCATATCAGGGACTGTGGCAGATCAACCATCGTTATTACAGCCAGATTATGGTATGTGACATGTCGGCTGTCTCTAAAGCAATAGGTGCGCGTGCGTAGGTTAATTAGGTTGCGCGCGTCGTCGCTATCCGTGAACACCTTTTCTCGCTGACCGGGCGGCATGAAATTAGGGATGAAAATGGCATGGAAATGGACGAAACTGGGTGCTATCATATTTGTTTTTATATTTTTTTTGCAAAAGCGAAAATGAATACAGAAACCCCGAAAACAAATATGAAAACAAATACTACCGGAAACAGACACAGAGCGAATACAGAGCGGACACAGAAATAAAATGGTTTGTTGACCAGAACTTAAAACCCCTTGGAATCATGGAGAAATATAGACAAAAGCAAACAAATTTATGGAATTGTTAACCTGACTACAAAATAATATGGTTGTGTTAGTAACATAGGATAGTATTGTAGTAGTACATGACAATTTCGTATAGGGTCTAGTTGAGTACGTGTGTGGTAGTAAAAGTTGGTCCTCAAATGATCCATTATGCTCATTCTACTCATTGTGTCGTTGTGTGTTGTTTGATAGATGGGCAAAAAAGCAGCAATATGCCTATAGTAGAAACGGAAATTCCGTTCCGTTTCCACGTCTGTTCCACCGGAAAACACTGTTTCGTTTTTGTTTCCATTTTCACATAAAAAATTTCATTTTCATTTTTGTTTTGCAAATTTTCATTTCCATTTTTATATTTCCTCTTCATTTCCATTTTTCCTCTGGAAAAGCGGAAACTTTCCACTTCATTTTCATCCCTACATGGAATCACGTCGCTTTGATCGGACGGGCGTCGCCTTGCACTCACTACGGCGGCCGGAAAGGAAAACATCGCATCTCACCGCACGTCCACGTCACGGGCTCGAGTGCGTCTACTCACCTCTGAACTTTGTATTATATATGGCAAAAACGTCTCAGAGTTACTGTTAACTCTGCGTCAAATCGATTGATCCTTCTCCAGTTCACATTCAGTACATCTGACCAGAAAACAGCGACAAGGATTATCCTCCGCGTGGAGAACCCAATTCACGAGAAGATGGACAGTGCTCATATGATGGCTATCAGAAACCTAGATCGACGAGATCGTGCACCGGAAACAGCCAAAAACCTCGAATCCCAGCAGCGTGCCAGCTGCTCCCCGGGTGTATAGCCTAACCATATGGCACACACCTAGTGCACGCTATATACTATACCAATAAAATGCAAATTCTGAATTTGATCATCCCATGAGGCCAAGACAATTAGCAACTAGTCAGTAGATCAGACAGTTTTTCATACATTGTTGATGGTGACTTTTCGTCCAAATTCTTGGCAATATTACAATGAGACAATGTCAACAAGACCTAGCTGCATCAAGCAAAAGAGAGACACGATCTAAAATCTCACACCAACATGTAGGCTCTTCCAAATTTCTGATCTCCAGTCTCGTGGCAGACGCGGATGAAAGAGGGGCACACAGGAGACTCACGACAGGGGAGAGAGGGATCAGATTCACCCATCACCCAGACTTGAATAGCAAGACAGCTTTAGAATCAATGTAGAAATACACAAAGTAGTTCGTCTCGTGCGTCACGTAGGAACCTGCAAAAGCCATAAAAAATAATTACCAACATTGCCTGCACTCATATGTATCTCGTGCCTATAGCAATGCACAGCTTTCAGCATTTGAAGTTCTCAAAAGGATCACTTAGGCAAACCAGCAACCAGGTATGGGGGCAGTAGCTTATGGTTCAGGATCAGCAAATGAAACTCAAGAAATTAAGTAACAAAATACACCACTAACCTCTTATGTCTTAATTGCAGAGTGTGGGAATCAAAATGGGAGGCAAATGGAGAGTAATCAGTTTAAGCTATTAATCTTCTAATGTTTTAGCAGTTGGCTGTTTCAACATAATGACAAGTAATAGCTGACTCCAATCTCCCTACACCAACCAAGGGAACAGCTTAAGAAAGGAAATGTGATTATGTTCCCATCGTTTATCAGCTCGTTTTTTGCATTCCAAGCAAATGCAGTTCACTATAATCATACACAACCAATCATACAGAAGGGTTTTCTTTGGATGTTTCTAACCTTAGCTCATGGGCCACATAAACTAAAGCACCTGGATGGTTTAACAAACCAAAACAAAATTATAACTCCAGTAGGACTGAGAAAATATTGAGGATCCTCTGACTGGTTTGAGAAGATGACACCACCCTAAGCAGATCCACAAAAGCAAAGATAGACAAGACAATACACAAGCAAAATCCTAGGAATTAAACAAATAAACACCAAAAATGGGCTAAAGAGAATATACTATGAGCAATTCGTCCAATCATACTTATTAGATTGACTGATAAAATTTAAGAATCAAAACCTTTCTACACTTTCTACAAGACTTTGAGAAGCGAAGGTAAGCTTTCTCTAGAGAGCCCTAATATTAACAAAGTCTGTTCTTTAATTTTAGAATTTAGTTTTTGGGACAGAATCATCAATATGACATGGAACCACGAGATCATCTAAAGGTCATGAGATGTGTGGTTTAACAGCTAGCATTGTGTCAAATGGAGCACCATAACTGATTTAAAAGAGTATTAGATATTCACGACACTAAGTTCTCAAAGCCATTGCCAGACTAAAACTGCAAGTTTTCAAGACTACACTTTATCATGCATGTCGGGGGTTGGGTGCGACATATGCCAAAGGATGGCTTATCATGGAGGGGGCGAGTAAAACGTCGCCGGTGCCTGGAAACGGGATGAGGCGAAGACATGCACGCCGGCGAATCTTACCCAGCTTCAGGGCTCTCCGAGGAGATAACACCCCTCTCGCTGCTCAAGGATCTCCGCATGATCACTATGGCAAAGTGAGTACAAGATGCTCCTTGAGCTGTTCGGGGTGAGGAAGGAGAAGGGCACGGCTAGCTCTTCTCTCCCTCTATGCGTGTGTCTAAAACTACTAGATTCCAACCCTTTGCATGGGTGCCCCGGGGGGTTTATATAGGCCTACCCCCGAGGGTACAACGGTAATCCGGCTGGGTGCGGGTCCAAGCCGTCAGTCTCTAAGTCGCCGTCTTCTCCGCCGACTTCTGGGACCCGCCGACTAGTCGGCCCCGTCGACGGCCCAGCATGGGGCCGACAGCCCTTGTCCGCCGCGGGCGGGTCTTGCCGGCTGCAAATTACTGTAGCCGTGCTTCTAATGACGCGAGCTTGGTCATGGGGTCATGGCAACAATGCCGCCGCCGGGCGGGCGATCACTGTTGCCATTCCCCGTCTTGTCTGGTTAATGGCGCGTGGAGCCCGCAGGAGGGGCCGGCCGACTCCATCGGGTCCGTCTTTGGGGTGCTCTCGCCGTCTTCGGCTCTCCCGCCGACAGGCGGGTCCCGCCGTCTTCGGGTCGTACAGACAGGCCATCGTGGGTACAGGAATCTACCCACGGGGTTGATGTCAGGGTCGGCGTGGCAACAGTGCCGCGCCGGACGGAGATCTCCGTCGGTACGGCGCTCTGTGGACATACCCGCCCTTTATGGGTGGGGCAGGGATGGGCCGCGAGGCGGCTTTATCCCATCCCGCTCGTAGTCGCTCAGACAGGAGGTGGTTGGGGTCGCAGGCCGACTCCCTGTAGCCGGCCTCGCCTGAGGTCGCCGGCTTGGAGTCGGCTTGTCTTGAGGTCGCCGGTTCAAAGTCGGCTCGTCTTGAGGCCGCCTCTGGGACTCAGCCCAGAGGGGTAGTCGCCGACTCCGTTGCCGACTTTCTGAAGGCGGCTTTTCGTCTTGGCGTCTTGAGGGGCGCAGTCTGCCCGATGTTTTGAAAGGTTCAGGCTCGGTCCGCCTACCGTGGCCCATTACTCGACAGAGTCCCCGAGCCGGTGAGGCGCCGAGGCAGCTGTCAAGGAGCCTCGGCACTTCATCCCTTGGTAGAAGAATTGACTCGCCCGCCGCCTCCATCTTGAGCCGACTAATCGAGTCGTCCTTGCGGGGCCGTCTTGCTCTTCAAAGGTTTCAAGGTCGCAGCGGGATCCGGCGGCGGCTCGATAAGCTTCCGGCGCCGCCCATTGCGGGCTCGCCACGCGACGCCACGCCGGCAGGCGACCGCCAGCCACGCTGCGTGACAAGACAGTTCCGTCGGCGGGCCCGCCACTACCGTGCCCGCGCAGCAGCGATCCGGCTGCGATCGTCTGGCGGTTGGGCTCTCACGCCGTTAGTGCGCGTAGTAACGTCGTGGGTTAAATCGTGGGGCGTGGGAGCGTGGCGCGATTAATCCCACGCCGCCGGCCCCGCGCCTAAGGCGCCTATAAGTAGGCGGGGGGAGGGAGGGGGCGGTGACGCACGCGCACTCTCTCATCCCCGCTCCCTGCCTCGTCTTCTTCCTCGCTCCACCGCGCCGAGCCTCGTTTTCTTCCTCGCCGCGGAGATGAGCTCCTCATCCGCCGCCGCGCCCACCGCTGGCCCGGCGGCGTGGGGACGGCTCCATCATCGACGACGACATCATCAAATTCCTTCATCAAACGCGCCGCATCCCCGGCAGCCACCTTGTGCGGGCCCGCGCCGCGCCGGAGGGCGAAATCACGCCGGCGCCGGAGGAGGGCGAGCGGGTGATTTTCCGCTCGCACCTCGCGCGGGCTAGGGCTGCCGGCGGCGGCTTCTTCCGCGTTCTTGAGTTCTTCGGGCTCCACCAGCGCCACTCACCCCAACACGGTGGTGCTGCTGGCGCCGCCGCATCCTTATGCGAAGGTTTTCGAGTTCTCCCCACCATCGAAGTGGGGAATTCTTCCAAGCAAAGCTCGGGACCCACGTCGCTCGCGTGCCGGCTCTGTGAGGCACGTTCATCGCCAAGAGGAGGCCGGTGCCCAAGAACCCTTTCCCTGCCATCCCCCTCATCAAGTCGGTGAAGATGTGGCGGCGTTCATACTTCTCGTCAAGAACGCCGCCCCGGCGATCGGGTCAACTTGTCGCCCTATAGGGCCGGACGACGACTCTCGCAGCACCGCCGCCGTCGCCTGACTCGCGTGATGATACAATGGAGGGCTGACCGGGCAGACTTGTCGGCCGCCGCGTGGCGCTGAGTTCTCCTCTTCAAGGCCGACGCCATCCGATCTGCCGATGAGCGGCCGGACCCCAAATTTGCCAGCTCCAAAGACATGCCCCACGCGAGGTGGTGGACACGGTGAACTTCTTGGCGAATCGCGACCTCACGGAGGAATGGCACTTGGCAAGGAGCCATACTCGCGCCAATCCCCGCCGTTGGTAAGTCGTCCTTGCTTCTCCGCTTCCTTCTTGGCGGGATCCGCTCTAATTTTCCTTGGTTTTTCCGACTCAGAATCCTCTCATGCCGCTTTCGGCCGGGCGCCGGGAACCGACTTCGTGGTCGTCCCGACCGGGCGGAGAGCGACGCCGACGACCCGACTTGGGTGTGGCGGCGATGGAGGCCGACGCCGAGGGAGGAGGGCCGACGACTTCAGCCCTCGGCCACCTTTGCCGACCGGCCCGATGATGACGCCGAGAAGGAAGTCGCCTCGCCGCCGCTAAAGCCGGCCATCCAGCGCGAGCTCCTCCGCCGGGGTCGAGGCGGCGGTCTGGCGCTGGGCGGGCCGAGTCACCGAGCGCCAAGCCAAGAAATTCGAGGGCGCAGCTGACTTCAATAAGAAGCGGTCGCGAAGGCTAACCGCCTGCAGGAGGGAAGAAGGCACCACTGGTCTCCGTAAGTATTTTTATTCTGCCTTGTTTTCTTCCGTCCGCCTCGCCTGAGTCTTCTCATGTCCTTTTTTCTTATCGTGGCTCCTCACCTTGGAGAGGGTCGCCACGCCTCCGCCATGGGGTCCGCGGAGACGTCCGCCAATAGTCGGCGGGTTGACCTGCGCCGCCTTCGGGAGGCAACAGAGCGAAATGCGCAGGAGAAGCGCTTGAGGAGGAGGCCGCTCGTCGGGAGAAGGCGAGGCCGAGAAGGCGGTCGGGCTTATTGCTGCAGCAAAAAGGCGAGCCGAGGAGGCCAGCGCTTCAATCGGCGCTCGTCACTCCATTGAGCTCAGCGCCACCACCACCGGAGTTCACGGGCGATCGGAGGAGTCGGTGGTGAGGTCCCGTCGCAGGAGGAAGGCGGCGAGGTCTCTTCGCCAGGTGCGGCGCGCCACCTCCGCCAGATCCGAGATCGCGAGAGCAAAACAAAATGGCGGACCCTTTGGTTACCGACCGACGACGAGGCCGCGGCGCAATGCTTCTTCAAGTCGCTCGCCAAATGACGCGCCGTTTGAGAAGGCGACCTCGGCGCCAAGCGCGCTTTGAGACCGGCGCCGCCACCGCCATCCTCGACGCCGAGGTGATAAGCGCCGCGCCCAGGTGGGCGCGAGGAGGCGGCACGGGCCCGCCGAACACGGCGCCTCGACGCCCGTCAAAATCATGCTAAGAAGGCGACGCCCTCGAGAACCTTTCCAAGGCGCACCTGGCATCGCGATCCGCCGTGCGGGTATGTTTCATTTCCGAATTTTCTCTTGCTCTTCTCTGTGGGGGCGCGCCAACAGCACCCATCGGGTGTAGTCTCGAGTTTCGGCCGGCTACGCTAGCGGCGTCTGAACTTTATTTGCTTACTTCCAAGTTTTTACCGATGTCCGATTCTTGTTACAGAGTATCACAACCTCCAGCTACCGCTTTCAACCGCAACGTTGAAGAACCGAACAAGCGACTCTTGACCGGCGAGAGCCGAGGTGTGTTTTCTTCTTGGCGCACAAGGCGACTACGGGTCAGAAGTCCTCGAGATTCGGCCGATCGCAGTGATCGGGCCGGATCTTCCGGCGACCTTTTAGCTTAACGACGACTTCGCGTCCTTCTTTTTTTATTCTTCGAGTCCAACGCCACCATGGGCTAGCTGGTACGGCCGAGACCGCTCTGCATGCCAAAGAGGAGGAGTGCGGCAAGCTCGCCAGAGAGCGTGACTCGCAGCTACGCAGCTAAGCGGAGCAGAGGGAGCTGCTCAAGGTGGCGCAGCCGAGGCGAGAAGAAAGAGGCCGCCTCTCGGCCGAATTTGAGAGCGAAGGCCCGCTTTGACCGACAGAAGCGCACCGACCTCCGGCTTCCATGAAATCAAGATATCGCCGACGTAAGTTTGCTTTAATTTTTTTTTGGGTTGCCGACTATGGGTTAAGCCGGCCCTGCTTTTTTCGACTTGCTTTTTCTTCTTCTTGGCGACTTCTTCCCCGCCACACGCAGCGCCAATCAGCCATCGAGGCCGAAGCGAGGCGCGGAGGGCGGCGGCGCCGAGATCGCAGCCAACGCCCGGACCCTTGACGAGCAGCTCCGAGCATTGAGGCTCGTCTGCGGCGGCAGACATCGGATGTTGCGCCGCCTTGATGTCGGTGCTCAGCGATTCTTGCCTTTGTGGCCGGACATGCCGGTTCGCCCGCTCCCACCGGACCGCCGACCGGCCGGAGGTCGCGCTAGCCGCCTTGAGGCTTGGAAGGGCTCCGCTCTCGGCCGGGCTCGCCGAGCCACGGAGTTCGTCAGGCGTGGTATCGAGGCTCGACCGACCGGCCGGCCGCGTTCCGGCCGAAGCCAGCGGTCTGCTGGCATGGAGGACGCCCTCGTCGAAGCGTCTGGCGGCGATCGCCGACTATACGGACACCAGCGTCTTCGTCCTCGAAGGGCTAAAGACGGCGGGAAGCACCGCCGAGTGGTTCGGATGAACCGGACCACGGCGAGGACTCGGCGGAGGTGATCGACTCAGCGCCGGACGAGGACGAGGCGGAGGACGGAGACGGCATGGGCGCCAGAAGACGGAAGCGTCGACCAGCCTCACCGATCAAGGCCCAAAGAACGAGCCGCGCCCATCCGGGCCACTGCTGCTGGGGACGATCAAGCCGAGACTGCTCACCCAGCGCCCGGCGCTGACGACGCCCGCCTCCCGCCTTCCAACCCCATCCGCGCTTCTTAGGTCACGCCTTGCCTTTATTTTATCTGCTTGCTAGTCTTTTGAAAGAACTTTGTTAATTTGCACAATTCCACCCAAGGGTGTATTCTCAACCTCTGTTTCAAGATCCGCCAAGGGCCTAAGTTTGTGTAAATATTATTCTAATTTTATGTTTCCTTGCTTATTGCTCTTGTGGCTTTTTTTTTTGCCGCCTTCCCTTAGATGCCGCCTTGCTTGCTCGGGCAACCGCCTCATGGATTGCCGCCTAGGTCAAGTGCTTGGCTACTTTGAGAAGGCAAGTACTTGGCCATTTTTTAGAGTCGTTTAAGCAAGTTGGGTAGAAACCGCAAGTCGGCTTTTAAGAGTCGGTTTCACGAAACGGGCCGAAGCCGATTTAAACTATGTTTATGCTTTGGGTCCTTAGCCATTTTTTCGTGTGGCGCCCGCTCTACCTTACTCCCGCCACCAAATAGCCGCTCTGCATGAGCTGCGGCTTCGACAGAGACGACTTAGGCATCGCACGCTACTTGTCCGACTTCAGAAGCACTTCATAGCTCAGCAAGGCGGCGAGTCCCCGGCCGACTAGTCGAGCCCGGTGCCAAACAAAGATAATCAAAGGGTAACATACTCAAAGGCATAATTTTATCATACAGATAACAAAGAGGGCAGTCCCGAGCTCGCCTCGGGGCCCGAGTCTTGGTATTTCAAACACAAAAGGGTAGCGTGGTACATACTTGCATCAATCAGAAAATCTTCTGAGGAGATTCAGATTCCATGGCCGCTCCGCCTCCTTGCCGAGTCGTCCCTCTTATGCGTTTTCGGGGCTTCGAAGGCCGATCGTAGTCGCCGACTCGTCGCCGACTCCGTTGCCGACTTTCTCAAGGCGGCTTTTAAATCTTAGCGCCTTGAGGGCGCATCGCCGATGTTTTGAAAGGTTCAGGGGCTCGGGTCTGCCTACCCGTGGCCCATTACTCCGACAATGTATTTCTTGCCAAACTAATGTAAAGTCAGTCCAACAAAATAGACACCAGTGCCACACTTCGGCATGCCTAAGGCAACCTTGCAACGCTTCTTCTTACTCGGTGACGTATGGAGACAACTATCAGAAAATGGATCTTGCCTAAGGTGTGGTCACAAACCAAACACCCGTCTACCATGATCAAACCAGCCTCACTCGAATGGTGGCGAACTAAGGCAACCATAGTGGCCAGTCAAATAGGCCAACTCCTTTCAGGGTGAGGAGCGTAACAAGTAAAAGAAAATTTGACGTGTTGCTAAAGTTCAGACTAACAAATGTGAAGAAAATAATATTATAACAAAGAAAAACATTGATTTGCAACGAGATGCGGAATTCCGATAATCACATTGAGTACAAATGAGACGACTCTCTTGTCATGGGCCTAAAGGCTATCATTGTTGTTTGGTCAGTGCCAGGCTGCCAGATAAAGAAAAAAAAGCCCATGCATATCGACCATACGTGTGATAACTTATTGTTTATCTGTATTCCTGATGCGACTTTCTACTGTAAAATGATCTGGCTTGCAAATAAATATAGTCAACAAACTCTTAAGAAATCTGGTGAAATGAAACGATTACCTCAAGTAAGATAACCCTTTTTTGTACAGGACGGAGTAGAAAATGTGTAATTAACAGTAACATGCAATTGTCTGTACACACAAAGGCATTTGATTAATCTGTTTTTCTTCTAGAACAACTTCACCATTCGGATGAGCTAATTGCATTTGAGGTCCCCAAACTTTCTTTCAGCCTAATGTTAACTGTCAAAGTTTTAATAATGGGAAGTTGGAAACAAATGATATGGTGCATCATGTAAACCTCTAAGATGAGACGGCACATGTGGCATGACACAGATAATCTTGTGGCATGGCATTACCAAGTCAGTTGAGAAATCTACATAACATGTCATCTCAGTTCTCGATGCATCTCATTATCAGATAAACAAGCACGGCGGTGACACTACGTATAAGGACCGAAAGTTGGACCTGGTTGATACCAGCCAGAACCTAATCTGTAGACAAGCTGCCTGAATCAAGCTTGGAGAAATACTTACATTGGTAGAAAAACTAACATCCAAACAATGAGCCCTGTGAGCCGGGAATCACACTACATTAGCGCATCCTATTTCCTAAGTGCCAACTTGCTTTTGCGTTAACCTAAAAGACAGCAGACAGTTTATCCTGACGGCCCTTCTATTGTCGTTGGCCCTTCTAAGTCCTTCTGAAATGCATAATCTAAAGGGTCACGTATGCAGTTAACTCAACATTCTAGTGCTCCACCTGACATCCACAGAAATCTGAAGGATCACGTATGCAGAAGTTTATGGTCAACGGTACCCAGCCTCAGAAGAGAAGAAAATGGGCACGCTCAAGCTAGCCGAATCACCCCAAAGCACATCCACCACAGACGCATCCTCCCGTACAAAGCTATTTCGAAAAGGAATGCGGGAAGAGAGGGGATTACCGAAGTTGCGGCCGACGATGCAGTGCCAGGTGGGGCCGTGGTTCTTGTCGAACTCCTTCTTGATGTACTCCGCGATGTCCTTCTCCATGGTGTGCTTCTCGAACGCCTAGTATGCAGAACAAACAACAAATAAATAAATTCCCCACACCAAACAGTCCTGGGACAGCGCGGCGGGACCAAATCGAGAATCCAATGTGCAGGGAGAAAGGGGATTACGACGCGGGAGATGTCGAACGCCTCCTTCTGCATCTCCTCCTTCATGTCTGCGCTCTTGAGCGTGATCTTGTGCGCCGTGGGCGACGCGGCGGCCGGCGGCGGGGAGCCCAGGGCGGCGGTGGCGGAGGCGGCGAGCCTGCGGTCGGCGTCGGCCGGGGCCCGCGGCGCGTAGGGCGCCGGGTGGGAGGCGGCGACGGCGGCGGCGCCCGCGATCCCGCGCTTGAGCTCGTCGGACATGGCTGCGAATCTCTGGCGTGGAAGGCAGTGTGGCTTGGCTTGTGGTGGAAGCAGTTGGATGGAGGAGCTCAGCGATTCCTTTCTCCACTCCACCCTTTTCAAAGCCGACGGTGGCTGCTGCCGTGCTGCTTCATCATTGTACGGGAGGCCGGGCCTTCCTACCGGAAGCTACTAGAGGGCGAAGCGGAATGCGCGGACAAGTCGCGGAGGTAATGGGCTGCATACCTGAAGCACGCAGGGGTCAGCCCATACCCGAGTTACCGTAGCTAGTACTGTAGCATGTGATTTTTTTTTGGTTGTTCTAACACTTTCTCTTAGTTTATAGGAGTGGACTAACTTCCGAACAGTCTGAACTTAAGCAATATATCCGGACAATCCTAACCCAACTAATCACGCATTGTTTATCAAACGCGCATGCAGCCTCCGCACCTAAAAGAAGTTTGTCACATGCATGCAAACTAATAAACTCCATGATGTTAGTAAAATATTCTTTTTATTTTGAAACTTTAAAATGTTTTGTAGCTCAAACCATCGCCCCGATTAAAAAATTGTTTTCACATAAAAGATTCGTCGCGATGATACCTTCAAAACTAGATCCCATGTTGGGATGTTCCGACGATTTTTTTTCAGGTAAAAAGTTACCACGTGTACTACACAAGTTATCACGTCAATTGAGCATAAGTTATCATGTTGATTACACAGAAACTACCAAGACGTAAAAATGGTTCCTCCAACCTTATCTTCACATGCACATGCATGCATGCATTAGAGAGAAAATGTTTTGGTGGCATCCTAGATTTTCCTTATTTTGAAACTTCAAAATGTTCAATAGATCAAACCATGGGTCCAATCGAAAAATCATTTCCGGCGACGAAACCTTCGAAACTAGATCCCATATTGATATATTCTAACGACTTTTTTTTCATGCAAATAGTTACGATTGGGCTAAGTAAGTTATCAGGTTTGAAGATTGTCTATTATCATGCTATTTACACATGAATTACCGTGTTACATTTTCAACAACATGAGTTATCGGGAGGGGGTATGTTTTCAAACAACTTCCTCCCTCCAACCACCCTGGATCAAACTTACCGTGGTATTTATATGTGTTAACACCTCCCCTCCCCGTAAAGTTATCATGGTGTTTGCGCATGAGTTATCGTTTGTGGTGTGTAAATTATCATGCTATTTGTGTTTGAAGCTTCGCGATGTCTTCAACAACTTTTTTTCCCGGTCAAAGTTATCACGGTGTTTGTGTGTGAGTTATCGATCTGTGGTGTGTAAATTATCATGCTATTTATGCGAAGCTATTGGGGCGGGGTGTCTTCAACAATTATTTCTCTCGGATCAAAGTTATCACGGTGTTTGTGCATGAGTTGTCGTCTGTGACGTAAATTATCATGTCATTTTCATAAGCTGCCAGGTGCCTAAATACCACATGCAGCCAGATAACTACGAAAATGAACCATGTTGATAACTATAGTACATCTGGCGCGACAACCGCATAGTAACCATATTGGTAACTACAGTACATCTAGCCCGATAACTACAAAAAAATCATGCTAGTAACTATAGTACATCTATCCCGATAATTACAAAATAACCATGTTGGTAACTATAGTACATCTAGCCCGATAACTTCAAGAAGCTACCGCCATCTTGTCTTACTGAGCTGGACACAAACCTTAACAAAACTTAAAGCACCAAAATAGAGCCCTCCCGCGGCAAGCGCCGATCCACCGCGCACCCATGGCGATAAGGCCACCGGAGACGTGGTAGATCAACGGCGCTGCCGACGGGAGGTAGAAATCCTAGCCGCCTTTTCGTTTGATGAGGTGAGACTCATGGGACTGCATGACATCCTATGTTATTTACACACAAGTTGCTGATATATTGTTTTTAACATTTTTCCAGGATCGAAGCAATCATTATGTTTGTACGTAAACTATCAGGTCTATGATTTATAAATTATCGTATTATTTCCATAGAAGTTAATAGTTTATGCTGCAAAACAACTTTTCTTTTCGGGTCAGAGTTACCGTAGTATTTCCACGTAAATTAACGGGACCGTGGTGCGTAAAAATACCGTGATATTTACATAGAAGTTACCCGAGCATATTTTCAACAACTTGATTTTTCTCGGGTCAAATTACCAATAAATTTGTTCATATGTTTGCCTAATTCCGCAAGTAATATGTACGTAATGATAGACTAGAGAAGCTCAACAAAAGAAAAGAAAGTGGAAAACTATTTTCCATACGGTCAATAAAACAACTAGTCTGATGTTGCATAGCTATTTTAAAGCTAGACGGGTCAATAAAATAACTAGTCTGATGTTTTCCTCAATTTCGTATTAGAAATGTTATACAAGAAGTAAGTTGCCTACACGTAGTCATCAAAGGAATTTAGTCGGCCTGGTTGGGATCCTACTAAATCATCTAATAAGTCACAGGCTCAAATCCAACTAGCATCCACTTTTTTTTTCCATTTTCTCTCGCATTTAGTATAGCTGGTCAAATAGTACCAGAGGCATGTTTTTTTGCGGGCGAGAAGCTGTCACCTAACGAGAAGGGTATGAACAGTTGACTCTGGCGTCGTAACGCAAACTGCCAGTCGGCAGGATTTTAGTTTTCTCGTTTTTAGATAGCTCACCACTCATGTCAAGTGCCACACTTTCTTTTAGTTGGGAAGATTCGCAAAAAAAATAAAAAATTGTGAAGAACATTTGGAAGTGCGAACTTTTTTTTAAATACGCGGACATTTATTGGAAAACCCGAAGATTTTTTGAAATTGGGAATAAATTTTTAAAACACAAACAATTTTGAAAATCCAAACATTTCATGAAATTGTGAATATTTTCTAAAAACACAATTTTCTTTTAAAAAATAAGCAAAAAATTGAAAACATGAACATTTTTTGAAATTTCTAAACAAAGGAAAAAGAAAAAGAACTTGAAAAAGAAAACAAAGAAAACCAGTGAACAGCGCCAAGATCATCGACAATCTGCTTCCCAGTTTGTTGATCGTAGTGTTAAAAAAAGGCACTATTCTACAATGTGAAGTTACTCGCAGTTCAGCATGTTCATCAACTACTCATGATACACCTAGCTACGCCAGAAACTAACAAATTTCCCTCTGCGGGTCAGCATTGGAATGGTTGAGTTCCAGAGGCAGCGGAGCCGTACATCCCTTTCAAGATTTTCACGACAAAACTCAGCTGCCCTAGAGGCAGAGCCGCAGAGGTGTTTCAGAACATCTCACACAACTGCTTCAACTAGCCTAAAAGTAAAAACACAAGCCTTCAATGGAAGAGTTTACGTTATTTTTGCAAAAAAAAAAAAGATTGTAAGTTTGAAGTTGAATTTAATTGAACAAGTCAAGCAATTCTATTTGCCCACAATAACAGGAAATTTGCCCCTGCCCATACTCTTCCCATATGTTTGTCCACTACCTCAGTATGAACCTAACCAAAAGAAAAAAGAGGTCCAAAAGACAGACCCGAATAAAGAAGAAATGGTAATCTGGTGGTTTTTTCTACCGGTTTCAGCTACTAAGATTTCACTGCTGCCCACAGGTTACACTTTGACCCTCTGCATAGAAACAGGAGGACATGAGAGTTCACAGAAATTCTTCTGTGACAATCAGACCATGGTTTTATTTAGAGAAAATTCAGTATCATGGCATGTGTAATCGACAACTTATAAGTACATAAACAGCACTGAAACAAGTAGGTTCGCCGAGACTCTCTTGATATAATCAGAACTTGCTGAAGAACTCGCAGATGTAATCTGAAACCTCATTAGGCTTCTCCTGGTTGCAGAAGTGACTCACTCCCTCCATGACAACCACATCCTCCAGATTCGGCACGCTCGCTTTCAAGCCACCCTTGTGAATGTAGTCTTTCACCCCCGGTACATTGTATGTAACGTCAAGGTCCCCAACGATGAATTTTGTTGCTACTTTTACTGGAGCTCCAGTCCATGGTGCAGAAAGCTCCCAATTCCTGCATGAACACGAAAGTAAGTTGAGCCAGATCTAACGCCTGCGTTAACTCTAGTGAAATGCCTTCACCCATAAAACTTATGAAATGAAGTTGGCGCAATCAGATATCTAGTTCAGGCATACGTATATATCAATTTAAAATTGCTAAGAAAGAGCATGTTTCTGTACATTTTGGCACTAGGTTCCTAGTCTTTGTAGGTTATGACAACTAGCATTTAGGATGCAATTCCCCTCATTTGACAACTCGAAAGCATAAAGTTACGCAGTACAGAGTATATCATCAGTAACCAATTGAAATGAAGTAACTTTCCTGGCTAACATTAGTAAATAAAGCAGTAAATTGTAAAACCAAGATAGTGAGAATGGGCCGTAGGTGACATACAAGTCCATGCATCGGTAGTAGTTAAGCCCTCCTGTAAACCCTGTCTTCTCAAATTTGTCTGCATAGTAGGAAATATCTTCTTCAGACAACCATGGAGGGCAAGTACCATCCGAATCTAGTGAGTCAAAGAAGGTCTTGTCCTTGGGTAGAATAGGAGGAGCTGGTTTGCGCATTCCAAAGACCGTCTTAAACTTATGACTATTGTCGTATAGAGAAAATTCAGCTTCAGCGACTCCAGGCTCCTGCATGCATAATTCAGTAATGCATATGAATGACTATTTACAACAAACCAAATCTGAAGCGATGTTGGTGCAGACGAAAACTATATCTAAGAATAAGCAATTAAACAGCAACATCTAGTACTGTGTCAGGAGATACTTTTAAACCTGAGTCTGCAGGTAGGAATTGTTGAAGTCCTATACTCGAAAAAGAAATCCAGGCAATGACAAGATAGACAATTATAATCTGTCAGTCAGTTGAATGTTTTTAAGGCTAACTGTAATCACTGTAATACTCCGTATTGTTATTTACAGCTCTGCAAAAGGGATGTTGTGTGTTCCCTGATTTTTTGTGTGTGCTTGTTACAGAGATGTTTTCCCATATACTTACGGATACACGTTCAATTCCTTGTGTTGCTACAGATCAAAATGGATTAAAACAAGACCAAATCATCTACATCTGCTCACATATCAGGCATTTGTCATGTCAAACATGTGATGTGGCCTGAAAGTGAGCAGACCGCCATCACCGAGTGAAATCTTTATAAGAGTAAAGATAAAGATCCGTGTTGTTGTTTGCAAAGCATGGTGTCTTTCAAGAAAATGCTTTTCCTTGGAGCCTTGCACACTCCATATCTTGAAAATGCGATATTGTAATTTTTGGGTTTCAACAAAAGCACAATGTCAATAAGAACTAAAGTTTGTTACTGAAGATTTATAGTACTTAAGGTACTCGGGTTCTTAACCTGATAAGGACATAGGTGTGATTGCATAGCAAATAAAGCTTCAACAAGTAAATTTGGCATATTTCAAATAAAGCTTCAACATGTCTACATACATCCGTATGTTGTAGTCCATTTGAGATGGCTAGAAAGACAATTATTTGGGAACGGAGGGAGTATGTATCTCAGGAATGCGATAATGTTAAGTTACCAGCTTCAAAAAAGACAATACGAAGTATCCAATTTCAATTGAACCAATAACTCAATTTCCTTAGTGAAAAACACTACTCAATGCAATGATACGCTCGCAGGCATATTGGAGAAAAAAAAAACACTACTCAACCTCCAATCCAATATACCGATATTTCTTGTTTATTACCATTTCTCCATTGTTATCTATCTGGAATTCCGGAGTTCGAATAATCTAGTTTGGTTCGATCCCTTGGTAAGCATCACGAACAGCCCACCATGAAGACAATCGTCTAACATACGAGATTATGCCAACAACTATGAACCGGTTCAATTGTTTTGCCACGACCAGTAAACAGACCCCTATCCAATAAAGTCGTCAGGACAGATGAACACAACTCATAATGACATTGATTCTGTCTGCCATAAGCAGGACAGAAAGGAGATGAAGGGCTCCACCTGGAAACGGCACATGTAGTGGTCTTCCCCGCACAAGGCCCTGATGACCTGGAGCGGGCTCCCCTCGGAGCTGCGCGGGTGGTAGGCCACGCTGAGGTTAACGAGCGCCCGCACAAGGTCCGGCCGGAGCAGGCAGAGCTGCCATGCCACGAGTGCGCCCCAGTCGTGTCCAACCACGAACACCTGCCACGCGAGCCCGAGAATGAAACAGCAATCTTAGCAAGGAGCATGGCCGGCGTGGGGGATCTCGAAGGGCGAACGAGTTCGATGCTAAGACCTGGGGCTGAGCGAGGTCGGCGATGAGGGCGACGAGGTCGCCGACGAGGTGGAAGATGGAGTAGGAGCCCGCGGAGGGCGGGGCGTCGGAGTCGCCGTAGCCGCGCATGTCGGGCGCGACGGCGCGGAAGCCCCGGGCCGCCAGGGCGGCCATCTGGTGGCGCCAGCCGTACCAGAGGTCCGGGAAGCCGTGCACGAGCAGCACCGCGGGACCGTCCTCGGGCCCCGCCTCCGCCACGTGCAGCCGCACCCCCTTCGCCACCTCCACCATCCGGTGCCGCACCCCCTCCGGCTCCATCGCTGCCGCTGCTTCTCTCGCGCTCGTGGCCCGCCGAGGGATTGACTATCCGGTGGTTTTGGGGTAGCCTGCGCGCGCTGCTTCGGGTGCGTCGCCGGCCGCTGGCTGTGTGGCTAAACGGGCGAGGATTTCGTGGCTTGTGGAGGCGGCCGGCCGGACGCCGGCAAGAGGAGTTTTTGGCAGCTTGCCGAAATTTCGCACACCTTGGACTTGGATACTTGGATTGGACTGGACCGGGTGTCGCGGCTCTCTTTCCTCGTCGTTCGTAGGTAGACTTGAAGATTGCCGCATATACCTGGCCCTGGGCAGCCCAACCCGAACCGGCCCGAAAAAGCCTGACCCGGCCTGACCCAACCTTGCCCATGGGCCGGGCCTGGGCCTAGATTTTGAGCCTGATGGCTGGCCGGGCCTGACCTCAGGCCCGTCGTATTTGCAGTTTAACAAAGAGGCTCGGCCCAAGGCCTGACGGGCTTTTTGCGTGATGGGCCGGGCTTGGGCCTGGTTTTTAGGCCCGACGGCCAGGTTGGGGCGGGCTCAGGCCTAGATTTTTTGTGTCGGGCTTTGGTAGGCCCGGTCGCCTAAGGGATGATCAGGTATAGTGCCCCATATGCATTTATTGGTCGAAGTTTTTTTTTGAAAGCAACATGGCTTTATAACTCAACGTGCGGGCAAATCGCCCACAACACAATCGCCCACCCGGGCAAATACATCCGCTTCCCACTGCATACAGTGGTCAGGTTCACACAAACGACCAATGCTGGCTAGTTCATGAGCGACAGAGTTCGCGCTACGACGACAAACAAAGATATAAAAATGAGAAAATCAAAGCTTCAGTTGGTACTTCATGTCCTCGATCACCGCTGCATACGCCCAAGAGTCCACCTTGCGTAGGTCCAACGCCTCCGCCAGGAGTTGCAAGTCGGTCTCAAACACTACTCGAACCAGGCCGAGCCCAGCTGCCGTAGTGATTGCATGGGACATGGCTACAGCTTTCGCCGCAAAAGCATCGCTTACGTTGTCATTCCTCCCTGCCCGAGCACAAAGCAGGCCCCCCTCTGAAAGGATTGATATAGTTGACTAGAGGGAGGATGAATAGGCAACTAACATTTTTTAGTTTTTCTTTACCAAATTAAACTTTGCATCAAAGTAGGTTGTCTAAAAATGCAATTAGGTGGACAACCTATATGATGCAACAACAACAAGCATACAAGCAATCAAGGAATGCAACACAATATAAGCTTGCACAAGTAAAGGTAAGAGATAACCAAAAGTGGAGCCGGTGGAGACGAGGATGTGTTACCGAAGTTCCTTTCCTTTGAGAGGAAGTACGTCTCCGTTGGAGTGGTGTGGAGGCACAATGCTCCCCAAGAAGCCACTAGGGCCACCGTATTTTTCTCACGCCCTCACATAATGCAAAATGCCGTGATTCTACTATTGGTGCCCTTGAAGGCGGCAACCGAACATTTACAAACAAGGTTTGCGCTATCTCCACAACTTAATTGGAGGCTCCCAACGATACCACGAAGCTTCACCACAATGGATTGTGGCTCCGAGGATACCTCTTTCGTCTTGGGTGTCAAACACCCAAGAGTAACAAGTTGATGTTGATATAGAAGCCGGGGAACGCAAATCGGTTTGGTGGAAGTGTAGATCGGGAGAACCTCCTTCTATCCTCCAAGTATTGTGAAGTTTGGGTGGTTGAGGAGGGAGATCTCAAGCTTTTGGTGATTTGGGAATGGAGGAGCAAAGCTTGGGTAAAGGTTAGGGTTGGGAGGAAGAAGAAGGGGGGATAAATACCCCCATGGGATATGATACGTCTCCAACGTATCTATAATTTATGAAGTATTCATGCCATGTTTACAATAGTTTTATATGATTTTGGTATGATTTGATTAGAACTAACCCGGACTGACGCTGTTTTCAGCAGAACTATCGTGGTGTTGTTTTTGTGCAGAAATAAAAGTTCTCGGAATGCGATGAAAATCAACGAAGAATTCTTCTGGAAAATATAAAAAAATACTGAAACAAAGAGTTACCGGAGGGGAGGACCGTGGGCCCCATGAGGATGGAGGGCGCGCCCACCCCCGTAGGGCGCGCCCATGTGCCTCGTGGACTTCCCGTGGGGCCCCTGACTTGTTCTCGACGCAAACCTCTCCTATAAATACCCAAACCTCTAGAAAATAACCTAGATCGGAAGTTCCGCCGCCGCAAACCTCTGTAACCACGAGAAATCAATCTAGGCTGGCACCCTGCCGGAGGGGGCCATCATCACCGGAGGCTATGGAGGAGGATCACGGAGGGGCCATCATCGCCATGAAGGCCAAGATCCAGAGGGAGAACCTCTCCCCATCCAGGAGGGAGGCCATGGAGGAGGAAGCACAAGGGGGAGAACCTCTCCTCCTCTCTCTCTCGGTGGCGCCGGAGTGCCATCGAGAGGGGAATCATCGCCGCAGTGATCATCTTCATCAACATCACCATCATCATCTCTTTTACGTGGTCCACTCTCCCGCACCCCGCTATAATCCCTACTTGAACATGGTGCTTTATGCCACATATTATGATCCAATGATGTGTTGCCATCCTATGATGTTTTGAGTAGATATCCTTTGTCTTTGGGTTGATTGATGATCTAGATTGGTATGAGTTGTATGTTTTATTTTGGTGCTGTCCTATTGTGCCCTCCGTGTCGCGCAAGCGTGAGGGATTCCCGCTGTAGGGTGTTGCAATACGTTCATGATTCGCTTATAGTGGGTTGCTTGAGTGACAGAAGCATAAACCCGAGTAAGGGGGTTGTTGCATATGGGATAAAGGGGACTTGATATGTTAATGCTATGGTTGGGTTTTACCTTAATGATCTTTAGTAGTTGCGGATGCTTGCTAGAGTTCCAATCATAAGTGCATATGATCCAAGAAGAGAAAGTATGTTAGCTTATGCCTCTCCCTCATATGAAATTGCAATGACGACTACCGGTCTTGTTAACACTTGCCTAGGATAATTCCGCACACCGACCCATCATTATTCCACACCGCTATTTATAATACTTAAGTAATATATTCTATCTTTATGATAACAACACCTACTTTTATGTTTTAGCTCTCCGATATCATGCAAAGTTATCCTCTTCATACCCACAACGTAGTTTCATTTCTCGTTTCTAGTTGGAAGCAAACGTTCGGTGTACGTAGAGTCGTATCAGTGGAAGATAGGACTTGAGAAAATATTGATCTTACCTTTAGCTCCTTGTGGGTTCGACACTCCATACTTATCACTTCCACCTTTGGGAATTGCTACGATGATTCCCTGCACTTGGGGATTATCAAGCTCTTTTCTGGCGCCGTTGCTGGGGAGCAATAGCGTGAGGTTGATATTTTCATGTATGCTTGTTTGCTTTCTTCACTAAGTAGTTTTTATTTTCCCTCTTTAGTTCTGTTTAGTTGTGGGTAAAACATATAATTTTCTTTAAAGAATGAAAATACAAAAAAATTACTTGCCTCTCATGCCTAAAAAGTTTTTCAATAAGAGAAATGATTGGAAGGTTATGCATTGAAGGAGTGAGGGTCGGCCTTGAGCACTTGTGTTCATGCTCATGGAAACAATGTAAAAAATTTCATGGAAGCTTGTCTGAAAATAATTATCCCCTTGTATATATCCATTGTATTATAAAAATAATGTGCCAAGCTTTAGTTTTAGGATGATTAGATTGCTTCACTACAAAAAAAAGACACATCCGTGACATTTTGGGCCGAACGAATTTTTTCTGTCATACATATGACACTTCTATGACGATAATTGTGACAAAACCCGGTATCATCATAGATGTGGTGGGCTAAACATCGAAAAACTCTACAAAGGCTCACGCCTCAAAAACACAAATCTTGCTAGAGCTACTTGGTCCCAAATTGGCGCTTCTTGTGCAATTCTCTTGTTTATTGACTACTACATAGGTTGACAATGGTGTGGGACCGTGATGTCGTGAAACCAGAGGAAGCAAATAAATTATAGTTATATATATATATATATATATATATATATATATATATATATATATATATATATATATATATATATATATATAGGAGGCACTTATGACGTGAGGCTATGGACCTGGTGGGTCCCCATTGTCATCCTCTACAAGTAAAGTCATCTCTCGCCTGCTTTTTTTTTAACGAATAGCCGCCCTTCCTTCGCTTCCCGTGTAGGCGATTGTTCGCTTTCAAACGACACAAGTGCCGCCCATTCGTCCATGTGCCACCCACATTAATGATACGCTGTTGCCGAGGCGGCTACTCCGGCGCCACATGTCCGCCCCTCCGCCGCCCACCATTGTTATATAAACCGTCATACCGCCATAGCCACAGCCATCCGCATTCGCTCCTTTCTCCCCGCCCACACCACTATCGCCCACCATGGCTTCCTCGCGCTCCCACAAGGAGATGGCAGCCATTGCCGCCGACCGGTGGCCGGCAGACACCGGAGGACGACGACGCCCCAATGGAGAACATGGTAGTCGATGATCCGCGCCAACCCCTCCTCCGCGCCATCTCGCGGGTGCATTGCACCATAACCATCGGTGAGGCCCGTGCCCAATATATGGACAGGTGAGGCGAGATGTGTGAGGAGTTCCCGGAGGCGCAGCCGACGCCGCCACAACCACCATCTCCTCCAGAGCACTGCAGCGAGGACGGATCGCCATGAGCGGGCGGAGCAGAGGCGCCGCCGACTCGCACCGCTCCGCCCGCAAGGGCCGCCTCGGCCAAGGCGGTACCGCATGCGGTGGCGGAGGCTGCGACCGCCACAAAAGAGGCTAGCAAAGAGGGCGGCGAAGTGGGCGAGGCAATCGCTTGGCGAGACCGAGGACGAGGCAGAGGACAATGTCGGCCCGACGAGTCCCGCTCGGCCGGTGTCGACGAGGCCTCGCCCGCCGAAGCCTCAGGGCGCCAACAACGAGGCAGAGGACACCGCCGGCTCCACCGAGGCCCCGCCCGCCAACAACGAGGCAGAGGACATCGCTGCTCAGCCGAGGCCTCACCTCGCCAAAGCGGGAGGATTTCCACCGCTCATTGAGGCGCGCTCGCCGCAACGAGACAGAGGACATCGCCGGCTCGCCGAGGCCCCCCGTTGCCAGCGATGTCGCGCCACGTAAAACGAGGAAGAGTAGAACACGGTAGGTCGCCGCCGCCGGGTCCAAGTAAGGCCACCGCTACTACCTCCGGTTGAAGCCAAGCTAGGCGGGTTGACCATTGATGGCGGTTAGCTTCTTAGCGGCGACGGAGTCGGAGAGCTGCGCCGAGAAGAACGCCGCTTTACTTTATCGCTGGTGCGGTTGGTCGATGACACGTGGGCCCAACAGCCACATGTCGCTTCGCAATCGCACTCAGATTAAGTCATCAAGCTTCGATTCGGCTCAGCGGAGACACAGTGGGTAGCTTCGTTAATTAATTATACCTCCAGCGCACCCCTTTAGTTGAAGAATGTATGAAATGTAATGAAATCGGCATGTTTATATGAAATCGACCGTATGAATGAATTCATTTCGATTAGTTCAATTCTGTATCACCGCTATTGGATGAACATGCAAAACAATATGTACTAGCATTATTCCTGTGGTGATCACCTCGCTTGCAAAGAAGCTTCACATGTACTCCTCCGTCCTTTCTAGTCTCGCATACAAGTTTTATCTGCAATCAAAGTATCTCTACTTTGACCAATCTTATACAAAAAAGTATGCACTTTCACAATGTGCGAAGTAAAAAGGAATAGAAGGAGTACAAAGAGTTTGAGCAGCTTCTTAGCTTTTAGACATTGCAATCAAATACACAGCTGGTAATTCACGAGAGAACATTCAAAACAATCGATGATTATGCATCTCGGTGACTCACATGTCGAGGCAATATTTACTTCACAACTAAAGAATAAAGAAAAAAATTGATCGACGCTGGCGACAGCAAAGGCGCCCCATTCAAAAATATCAAACGCATGTCTTGCTAAAATCAATGAGCAAAATTTGACAAGGTTGTCCCATTCCAAAATATCAAATGCCTACTTGTCGGTGTGAAACCGCAGATCTCGGTAGGGGGTCCCGAATCGTGCGCCTAGGCGGATGGTAACAGGAGACAAGGGACACGATGTTTTTACCTGTGTTCGGCCCTCTCGATGGAGGTAATACCCTACTCCCGCTGATTAATATTGATGATATGGGTAGTACAAGAGTAGATCTACCACGAGATCGTAGAGGCTAAACCCTAGAAGCTAGCCTATGGTATGATTGTTGTTCGTCCTATGGACTAAAACTCTCCGGTTTATATAGACACCGGATAGGTTAGGGTTACAGAGTCGGTTACAATGGTAGGTGATCTACATATCCGTGACGCCAAGCTTGCCTTCCATGCCAAGGAAAGTCCCATCCGGACACGGATGAAGTCTTCAATCTTGTATCTTCATAGTCTTGGAGTCCGTCGCGATGATAGTCCGCTATCCGGACACCCCTAGTCCGGACTCCTCAAGATCCCTCGAACCAGGCTTCAATGACGACGAGTCCGGCAAGATATTGTATTCGCATTGCAAGGCGGTTCCTCCTCCGAATACCTCATAGAAGGTTTTGAACACAAGGATAGTGTCCGCTCGCAAAACAAGTTCCACATACCACCGTAGAGAGAATAACTTTTGCACGATCTGCCGACGATTCCGCGGCGTGACATCACGCCACGGCCAGTCTTTATATGAATCGCTTTCTGTTCCACCTCGGTAGCTTTAGCGAGGCGGTTTCTTGGCACGATTATCAAAGCATAGATCGTGCCCCTTATTCCGGATTCTCATCAAGACGGACGTGGTAACCCAACCGTGTTCGCTGGCACGCCTCCTCTATCAAAGGCGAGTCCTAATCGACCACGGGTGGGCTCTTGGTATTCAACCTCTTTATAATGAGACCAAGGCCCTCTTCTTTTACACCCTCCATCGAGTTCGCCTCGCTTCAAGTTCCAACACCCAAAGCTTCAAATTCAGGCGCTTCGACCTTCGACGATGTCCGGTTCCGACCAAAGACGACCGATGGATGTCTTCCTCCGTCACGAAGAAGATGTGCTAAAGCTGCGAGACGCCAGTATCTAACCGGCGAGATCTCGTGATAGGCTGCCTGCCCAGGCAGGTCATTCCCACTCCCGAGCCTTGCGAGAATGTGGTGTTCGTGTCCCACTTCCTTCGGGTTTAGGCTTCCGACGGATCCCTTTGTGCGGGGGCTCATGTTTTATTATGGGCTTGATTTCCATGACTTGAATCTGAGTCCATCCTCCATATCTCGTCATTCATTGTCATATGTGAGGCCTTCCTCCATATTACCCTCACTTTGGATTGTGGCTCAAGACCTTCAAGGTGGAGCCAAGATGATCGAGGGGCAGCAAGCAGAGTCTGGAGGGGCGGTCATAAGCAAATGTGCTGATGCTCCGTGGCCGAGGGCTCTTTTCAAAAGGAGCTTGGTTTGTGGCAACGGAGTGGTTTTATATTACCGCTCCTAGGGGCACCAAATGGGTGGCGCTTCCGCCTTCCGCCAGTCCACCACAGCGGCTGGCGCCATGGGTCAACAAGGGGGCTCTGGGGCCGCCCAAGGACGCCTTTGCTGCAGGGCCGATTCGAGACCTCCAAGAAAGAGAGATCAATCTGGTTGCGATGGCGCGAGTTTTGTTGATCCGCGCCTCGCCTCGCAAGAACGCCGCCTCCGCCTGTGGGAATTTAATCCGGAGGGACCACGAGCCTCAAAATTTTATGGGCACGACGCCCGTGGAGATGTATAAACTGTTCTTCGATCACAAGAGAAGTGTCCGGACCGACCGAGGACGCAGGACTAAGCTGCAATCGCCAGATACTCAAGTAAGTAGTCCTGTAGAACCGACAAGCTATTCATTCATTTATCATATATACATGCCCTTTAAAGGAGCTGTTTCTTGAACAGGAGTGGATAGCCAAGGCAAAGTTAATAAGGTGTCCGCCCCTCCTGCAGAACACGCCAGTCCCATGTCTGGCTAAGATGTTGAAGGCCGCGCTTTTAAAGAAGGCGAGGGAGCGAGGAGGCAACCGCCTCCACGAAGGAGGTCTTTGAGGAGGAGGATAAAAATCCCACCCTCCAAGGAGAGAAGAGGACCGCCGGAAGATCTGGAGGTCAAGGCCTCAAGAGGGGAAGAAATCTTCGTCCGAGAGTCCGACTGGGAGTAACTCAGCCGCACTATTTCCCCAAGGGATCAGCCCTCAATGAGCCGTAAGTAAAAAGTAGGGTCTTGTAAGTAAGGAACATCCCGTATTTATTTTTGAAGATAACCAAATTGTACCTTGTAGTTCGGATCTCAGCCCTTCTCAAAGAAAGCTCGTCTTGAGGATCTTCTTCCGGAGATGATGGAGAGCGAGACGCCCACTGGCCACACCCTCATGCGAGGCGACAACCCCGAGGTGTCGCCATGGAGGGTTCCCCAAGTCCGGGCGGGGGGAAGGTCCGCGCCAAGGGGTGTGCGGTCGGAGGAGTCAAGGATCTGCTCGGGCGAAGCGGTTATCACGTAAGATCACCGTGTTCTAATGGGTACAGTGATTGAAAGAATTGCATCCGCGAGAGCGGATTGCATGAAGCCGCCAAAAGCTTATCGACGGGGGTCCGAGGTACGCAAAATGATGTACCTTCCGGCGTTATGCATATAAATGTGCCAGATAGATAGTAGCCCTCGAGACTCGGTATGTTGTCAAAATTGACAGCGTGCGAGGATCAAAATCTCGCTTATAATATCGCCGCTCCTAAACAGGTGGCGGGCGTCTGTGGCCACCGGATCGATGAATATGCCGAACTAAAGCGGCAGCTTGACGAGGCGGATGCGACATCGCACTGGTCAATAAACGGTTCGACGAGTCACAAGGTATGCGACTTCTACGCGGACACCGGTAAGGGAGCTTGACGCCCATGTCTTACTATTTGTATGCTTAATGCGTATGGTGTCGCTGTCTTGTGGAGGAGCTTGGCGGAACTCGCCGAGCGAAAGAGCAAGCCGTAATAGTAATGCGCCGCTTTAAGGGCGAATCAAGAGCTAAAAGTCGAATGGGCTGCTCATCGCCAAGCGGGGAGGAAATGGCCGATATGGCGTTAAAGTTGAAGAATATTACCGACACAGTCGGTGTACTAGAGTAGGGTACCCTAGTATCCCGAACTTGTGCATCGGCGATGCAAAGACTTCGGGCAAGGCTTGCCGGTGACCGCCAAGGTCCTCCGTGGTTCCTTTGGAGCCATTCAAGAACAAAGTATTCAAGCCAAGGAGACAAGGCCCCGGCAAGAGGAGCTTGCCGGGAAGGCCAACCAAGGCATCTCAAGGAACTTGTCGCGACGCGCCACGCGTCCCGGCAAGGCCCGGTGAGCGACAAGCTTCCGGACGCGACAAGACAACGACCGCGGCAAGGCGCTTGCCGCGGCAAACTACCACTCCGTACCCGCGCTCCAAAGACATCCACCAACGTGTCACCACAGACCTTTCGGCGCTGCGTGGCAAGAGGTCTTGCGGCCGGTGATCGCGCTGTGGCAAGCGACGCCGACAAGATTGCCATCGTGGGTAGCGGTGGCGCCCCGACGGTCCTTTTTGCACTATTTGGGTGACGAGACGGGCATTTAATGCCTTTGTCCCGCCGCCGTGGTTAGGTATGGTACATCGTGCGTAGTTGTACCAACCGCAATTCCTTTTCCATTTTTACCTTGTCTATGTTGCCACCGTCGGAGACCCTTTAGCATCTAAAAGGAGGCCCATGCGCAACGTTGAGGAGGGTTCAAGACGAAAAAACACTCACGCCGGTCTCAAGTAGCAGCTAGTGTGTACTATAGCACTCAGTGTCCCGAGCAAGAACTCAATACACTTAGACATGCAGCAGAGGAGTGTTATCTCCGGAGAGCCCGGCTGGGTAAACCGCCGTGTGCTTCGCCGCCTCAATCCGCTTTTCGTGCGATCTCCGCCCCGCCGAACCGAAGGGGCTCGTCCGCCGGGCCCATAGGTGTTCGTGGATCGCCTCCCGACATCTTTGGCGCGCTGTAGGGGGCCGAGGTTGTGTGAACCTGATCCGACGCTCACACGAAGCCAGATCTTCATCTTCTTCATCGACATGCCACCGAAGAAGAAGGCTTCGTGGCAGCCGCCCGCCCATCGTCGAACCCACCACCACCGGGCAAACGGGTGGTGGGGTAGACGCCGCGAAGAACGGGCATCGACGAGGGAGCCCACGGTGCTACCAGGTCAAGGACAAGGCTGCGCAGACCTCGGCGCCCAGACATGCACCGCGCCCATCTCAAGAGGCGCGGGACCGACAGCCATGGTATTCACAAGTGCCATACGCTCGCTGGACCAAGATCGAGCTGGTGGATTTCGGGTGCTCAAGACCAAAGATGCACGCCAACATGTCGGCACGAGCGGCACGGCCGCTCGGCGGATATCGCTCCTTCTAACATAGTTAGAAGTCCGGCATATCCCGCCCTTGCGCCGTTCGCCACGCCGCCCGCCACTCAAAGCAGGCTTTGGCGCGAGCTCAATCGCTCGGATTACCTCCAACGGCAGACAAGATCGATGAATGGAGAGCCACCATTCAGAGTCTCATCGGCTTTGCCAATAGCGACACTCGCGCAGCAGCGAGTACATCGCTGCCGCGGCAGGACTGCCAGCACGAGCCGATGGCGATTTAAACCGTGGGGTGCAACCACCATGCCCTCTCCACTCGAAGGCCAAGATCGCCGACTCACCGGATCCACCTC
This sequence comes from Aegilops longissima, assembly GCA_021605205.1. NCBI lineage: Eukaryota > Viridiplantae > Streptophyta > Magnoliopsida > Poales > Poaceae > Aegilops > Aegilops longissima. The sequence continues at coordinate 15,930 of JAHIAM010002288.1, read as the reverse complement.
GACAGCCGCTCCACCGCATCATCAGATCCACGAGCTCGCCGCGATCAGCGCCAAGTTCTTCATGAACGACAAGAAGAAGACGCCGAACTCGTGATCGAGCGCCAAGAGAAGCGCGGTGTCAATCGGACTAGCGCGCTGGACCCACCGTCGACATGCATGCACCAGGGGAACCAGCGACTTGTCAGACGCGTAGGTTGCCCTGCTCACTCGTGAGCTGCGGCAAGTCCAGTGGCCCACCACGAAGAATTTCAAGCCAGACGTACCAGAGAAGCACGACGGCAAGTCGCACCCGTCGGAGTTCCTAAGCATCTACACCATCGCGGTGCAAGCTGCCGGGCGGGGCGACAAGATCCTCGCCAACTACTTCACCGGTGCTCAAGCCCAATGTCGATCTCGGCTCATGCACTTGCCGGACAACCCATATCCTCCTGGGCAGACCTATGCCATCAGTTTGTTGGCGCCTTTACAGCGGCCACAAGCCTCATGGCTAAGAGAGCGACCTTCATCTGCCGCCAGAAGGAAGGAGAGCCCTCGCAAGTACATTCAGAGATTCACCGTGTACAAAGACAACATCCCAGATGTCCACTCCGCCGGTAATCAGCGCGTTCCATCGAACAAAGCGAAACCGCAGGATGCGGAGGAGATGGCGATGTGCAAGATCGAGACGCCGCGAGCTATATGCCCCGCCGACAAGTGTGCACGTCTTTGAGGAAGGGAGGAAACTCCCGGAGAGAATACGAAGCGGAGGATCGATAGTGAGGAGGTTGCCCCGCAAAGAAAAACCGGGCGGAACAACAGAAGAAGAAAGGCAAAGATGTGCTAGTCGTCGAGCAGTCCGGCAACGGAGGTGGCGCCAAGAAAGCCAAAGCTGGTGGCTCCGGCAAGGAGATTGCCGCAGGCACCAACTACCAGGCTGTGACGGTCGCCGACAAGTAGGACGGTACCAACAAGCAGTACTGCAAGATCCACCGCACCAAGGGCCATGACCTCCAGAGCTGCAAGAAGGTCGAGCAGCTTGTCGAGCAGCAAAAGGCTGAATACGAGTGACGCGACAAGGAGAAGGCCCAGAAGGTGCCGGAGGAGCAGCAAGAAACGCCTCGCCGAGGAGGACGCCGCGCAAGGCCAAGCAGCGGCAAGGAGACAGACCTCCCAGCGCCGCGACAAGGATGAAGATGACGACGACGATGAAGATATGGATGATGACGAGACCGATGAGCAGGAGTTCCAGAAGCCACAGAGGTCCTGTGCGCTGACGGCGGTGCTTCTTCAGATACTTCACACCGCCACTCAAGCAAAGGTGCGAGAAGTCAATGCGCGAGTAACCACCCGCCGAGTCACGCAAGCCTCGAAATGGTCCAAGACGCCTATCATCTTTGATATTGAGGACCACCCCGATCGCATAATCTGCGGTCGGTGCTTGCCGATGTTGGTTTCACCAACTATCCGCAACCTCAAGGTCACTAAGATGCTAGTTGACGGCGGGCCGGCTTGAACCCGACCTCCTCCGCGGTACTCCGTAAACTCCAGATCCCCGATGGCGAGCTTGAAGAGACCGCACATTCCAAGGAATCAATCGGGAAGGAGCAAGCGAAGGAAAGATCACGCTTCGGTGACATTTGGCAGCGAAGTTGAACTTCAGATCGAGAGGGTCACTTTTGACGTTGCTGACTTTCCATTGCCTTACAATGGGATATTCGCCGCCCAAAGACTCGCCAAATTCATGGCAGCCTCTCACTATGCATACAACATGTCAAGATGCCAGTCCCGATAAGTGTCATCTCTGCCTCGGCGACAAGAAGGATGCTCTTATCTGCGCCGACAAGATCTACCGAAGCAAAGAGCCGCAACAGATCGCAAGTCACTTGCCGCTGAAGCTCCCGGGCGAAGAAGAAGACCAAGTCCGCAAGAGTTCGATGCCCACTCCGCAAGCGCACTCTTTGAGTGCTGCGCTACCGCCGAGGACGCACCATCGAGCTCCACCGCAAGTGTAAGAAGACAATGGCAGCTCCACCAGAGACCAAGAAGGTGTCCGCTAAGGAGGATGACACTGGTGGTACCTTCACCATCGCGCTACTCTCGACCCTAAATAGAAAGCGCCGTTGCTTTCCTACGGCGTAACGCCGACGATTTGCGGGCAACCGCCCGACATCCCCGTGTTCCTGTGAAAGTAATCGAGCACCATCTTGCTGCCTGTCCTCATGCGCGCCCGCCAAGCGTAAAGTCGAAGCGTGCAAAGGAGCGCCAAGAATTCATCGCAGAAGAAATCAAGAAACCGGAAGCAGCAGCCTTGTCGAGGAGTGCTCCATCCTACGTGGTTGGCTAACCGTAGTAGCAGCAAGAAAGCAAACGGGAAATGGAGGCTTTGTATCGACTTTACCGATGTCAATAAAGCTTGTCCCAAAGACCCATTTCCTTTGCCGCCAAGATCGACCAGATTGTTGACTCCACGGACGGATGTGACTTGCTTTCATTTCTTGATGCCTACTCAGATACCATCAGATCTTCATGGCGTAAGAGGATGAGGAGAAGACCGCATTCATCACCCCATGTGGCACATACTGCTTTCGCACGGATGCCTTTCGTTTAAAGAATGCTGGTTCAACATATGCAAGGGTAGTCCATGACGCTTTTGAGCCGCAAATACACGTAAATGTGGAAGCCTACATGGATGACATAGTGGTCAAGAGCAAGGACAAGGCGACTCGATTCAAGATTTAGACTAAACCTTTGCAAATCTGCGCAAGATCAACCTCAAGCTTAACCCGAGAAGTGTGTGTTTGGAGTCCCTCCGCAAGCTTCTCGGTTCTTCGTGTCTCAGCCGGGAATTGAAGCCAATCCCGACAAAATCAAGGCCATTGAGCAGATTGAAGCACCAAAGCGCCAAGGATGTACGAAGACTTGCCGGTTATGTAGCTGCTCTCAAAGAGTTTATCTCTAGGTTCTGCTGAGCGCTACCGCCATTTTTCAAAATATTGAAAAGGGCAGGTCCAATGAAATGGACTCCTGAAGCGGAGGCTGCACCGCAGACTTAAAGAGATACTGTCCTCCACTCCAACACTTGTCGCACCTAAGCCACAAGAGAAGTTGCTGCTATATATACCGGAAACCAATCAAGTGGTTAGTGCTGCGTTAGTAGCGGAGAGGAGGCGGATGATGAGCCAAAGAACCACGGCAGAGGCATCCAAAGAAAGCTGGGGACTTCACCGCAAGCTCGTCCCGACAAAGATGGATCTCGCAGCGCGTGAGAAGATGCAGAAAAGGATGGTGCAGCGCCAGCTTTACTTTGTCGGTTCCTTCTCGCAGGGGCTAGGTCAAGGTACTGTGTGTGCGAAATTGCTTTTCGCCTTCTCATGGCCTCGAGAAAGCTGCGCCATTACTTCCAAGCACATGAGATCACATCGCCACTGCTTTTCCATCAAGAGGATATCGCAAAATCCGTAAGCAACAGGTGATTGTCGAGTGGGCACTGAACTGCCAAGCTTTGGCCTCAAGTTTGAGAGCACTTTAACTATCCAAAGCAGAGCATTGGCGGAGTTCATAGCAGAATGGACGCCAACACAAGATGAAGAAATTCCAGAAACGAGCATCCCCGTCAAGGAAGCAAGCAAAGAGTGGCTGATGTACTTTGATGGTTGAGGGAGTCCTGGATTAGGGGGTGTCCGGATAGCCGGACTACCATCATCAACCGAACTATCATTGGCCGGACTATCATCATCGACCGGACTCCAAGACTATGAAGATAGAAGATTGAAGACTTCGCCCCGTGTCCGGATGGGACTTTCCTTGGCGTGGAAGGCAAGCTTGGCAATACGGATATGTAGATCTCCTACCATTGTAACCGACTCTATGTAACCCAAGCCCTCTCCGGTGTCTATATAAACCGGATGGCTCTAGTCCGTAGGACTAGAACAACAACCCTTGCAATCATACCATAGGCTAGCTTCTAGGGTTTAGCCTCCTTGATCTCGTGGTAGATCCACTCTTGTAAACATCCACAATATCAATATCAATCAAGCAGATTTAGGGTTTTACCTCCATCAAGAGGGCTCGAACTGGTAAAACATCGTGCCCTTGTCTCCTGTTACCATCCACCTAGACGCACGCTTGGGCCCCTACCCGAGATCCGCCTGTTTGACACCGACAATGGTGCCTTCTCGCCGCAAAGGCGCCGGTCTTGGGCGTATACTTGTTGCACCCACCGGAGAGCACCTCAAGCACGTAGTCCGATGCACTTTCCCAAGGAGCAAGCAATGAACAATACCGCAGAGTATGAAGGTTTGCTTGCCGGTCTCGTGGATCGCAGCAGACCTTGGGATCAAGAAGCTCATTGTCGGGGTGACTCATGCCTTGTCGTCCGCCAAGTGAACAAGAATTATCGAGTCCGTTGATGGAAGCTTACGTTGATGAAGTGAGAAAGCTAGAAGAGCACTTTGACGGCCTGATGGAACAGTTCCAAGGGCTCGTAACGACATTGCCGATGGCTCGTCAAGTGCGCCAGACTTAAGTTACCTGTGGAACCAGGGATCTTTGTGCTCAAACTGACTCAACCGTCAGAACGCCATCAACCGGACAGAGCAAGAAGAGGAAGTTGATTTCGTGACTATTTTCCTAAGAGAGCTCCCAAGCCGCCGCCAAGAAGGTCTCAAGATCAACACCAAAGGTGCCGATGAGCAGATGTCCGGCAAGCCCTAGGGTTTGTTCCATTGAAGCGACGCCCCGACAAGTCTTGCTCCGCAAGCTTGCCGGGAACATCAAGCTCCGCCGAGCCGCAGTTCTCGCCAGAAAGCGGATGTTCCGCAGCAATGGATGTGCCTTTAGTCCTTGTTGTCGAGCCGCAGCTCCAAAGATGGGCACAGCAGATTGTCCGCTTCTTCAGACAGAGAACTTCCCGAAGAGCAAGAAGAAGCGGAAAGAGTAGCCCGACAATAAGTATGTACCAGTTTGTCGACAACACACTCGCATGTAAGAAGACTCAACGGTGTGAAATTGAAGTGTATTCACCGAAGACGGACAAAAGCTGCCGGCAGAGATACATGGAGGCATATGTGGTCACCACATTGGCGCAAGAGCACTTTCCCAAAGCGTGCCGGCAAAGAAGGTTTCTTTTGGCCGACAGCCTCCGAGATGCAACCGCACAAGTAACCAAGTGTGAAGCGTGCAAGGCCCATTCCAAGCAGATACACCAGCCACCTCAAGCTCTCCAGACGATCCCTTTATCCTCCGCCATTTTCGGTCCGGGGACTCGACATCCTCGCCCCTTTCCCCGAGCTGTCGGGGCTTTGAGTACTTGTACGCTGTAATCGACAAGTTCACAAAGTGGCCGGCGGAAGCAGGAGGAAGGTGACAAGACAACATCGAGCCAAGTTCTTCAGTGTCGATTGTTTGTCGCTTTCGATCCCTAACAGATCATCACCGACAATGGCACGCAATTCACGAGCCGCACCTTCATGCAAGACGCCCAAGATCTTGGCGCCAAGGTTCTGCTTCGCTCGTTGCTCATCCGAGAAGTAACGGTCAAGCCGGAGAGGGCGAATGCTAAGTGTTGCGCTGGCTCAATACCGTGACTTTCGACTGCTGCACAAGCGCGGAAAGAACTGGATTGAGGAGCTGCCGGTGGTTCTTGGTCGATCAGACGACGCCAAATCGAGCCACCGCCACCACCTTTCGCTCTAGTCTATGGAGCAGAGGCAGTTCTCCCCACGGAACTCGTGATACGGTCACCTCGAGTGCTCGCTATGATGAGCTTGAGCAAGAGCAAGCAGACAAGATAACGCGCCGCCCTTGAGGAGGACCGCCTTCAAGTCATTGACGAGCTGCTCGATACCAGAAGCTTTGCGCCGCTACCATAGCCGCAGTTAATGCCGAAGTCTCGAGGAAGGCGACCTTGTTCTTCGCGCGCTCAGTCCGCCAAGAATTCCAACAAGTTGACGCTGGCGGGAAGGCCCTTACCGTAAAATGAGTCACTAGGCCCGGCGCTGTCCGCTTTGAGACCAAGATGGCATTCCGTGAGCAACTCCTCGAACATTGAGCATCTTCGTAAGTTTTACTCAGAGGGCGCTGTGCGGAACCTGCTCCGCAACCACCTTTTGTACAAGTCTTGCCGATGTTGCATGTAATCCTTTTGTACGAAGCGAGGCGCAGACCCGTGCATAAGTAAAGCTCATGTGCTCCGCACATCTTGTCAATTTCATGCTTCCTACTTTTTTTGCATGTGTTATCCGACACTTTGTGCAGCGCCAACCCCGTAGCAATAACGAGCCATAAGGCTCCATATCTTTATTTTCTTCTTTCTTTCTCAAAGAAAGGAAGGTCCCTCGCCCACAAGTTTGCCGGGGGAAAGGAGAAGATAATGGTGTGGACCAAGCGCTGCTCGAGGAAGTTTTGCCTTACTGAAGCAAACGATGTAAAAGCTAAGTTGCTAAAGTTTGAGCAATCAGTTTTAAATTTTTAAGTTATCTTCCTCGAACGACCGTGCTTTGTATGGAAAACCTGTGCGCGGAGGAACCAACTCGTAGCTAGTTGCGCCTTACTTTGTTTCGAGTCCGCTCAACAACTTAAGTGAGCTGCGACTAGTTGCATAAGGTTTCTTGTCGGTAGCGGCACCGCCAGCAAGCTCTTGACGCTCCGACTCAGCCATGGCTAAGGTGCTCATACCGACAAGTTCCCTAAAAGCGAGGGGCAAAACATACAAAGGAAGGAATCAAGTAAAGGAAATAACATAGCAATCGCTACCAAATAGAGTCATATTACAAGATAGCTTGTCACAGCTCTAACAGATTGTTCTCATAACGTGACCAAAGAAATGACAAGAAAAAAGAAAACGGGCGGCCTAATCTCGCGGGTCGCCTCAACCTCTTGATCCCGCCACCTTGTCCACAATGGGTGCGATAAGGGTCTTGAGCGCTTCCAGATCAGCATCCGCGGCAAGGTCCTCGAGGACGCAGGTGAGGTTGAGGCCTGGGTTGCGGAAGGCCACCTTCACCAAAGACTTTGAAGAGCTCCAGCGCAGATCCGGCGTGACTGGTCGGCCAGCTGCTTTGGGATCTTCTCCCGAGTCGCTGGAGGGCCGCCGCCACGCCTTTGAAGAACAAGTCGAGCTTGGCGCTGGGTTGGAGGTGCTCATCGGAGGAATACCCGAGATCCTCCATCCCCACCGCGCCAGCTCCCTCGTCGATGGCTGCGGCAACATCCACGAGACCCTCGGTCCAAAGGCTCCACGCTCTCCCTAAAGTGTTCAGGCGGCAAAGACTCGCCAAAGAGCGCCTCGTCGGCCTTTGGATCTTCTCCGCAAGGCCACCTCCCGCCTCGGCACCGCCCGGCCGCCTTGGTCAAAGTAGTCAGCTTCAACTCAAGATCTGCGTTGAGTCCTTGGCGGCGCTTAAGCTCCTTGCTCCTCTCGGCGAGACGCACCTGCAGCTCGCCAAGGGTGTAGGCGCCCTTCACGCCACGCTTGAGCGCAACAAGCTCTCGTCGCCACCTTGAGATCGGCCTCCACTGCGCCACCTTCGCCTCCAGCTCCTTCTTGGCGGCCTCGGCAGCTGTGGGAGCATCCTCTCGCTTCCTTGAGAGCCCCCGCGAATGTTTGTTTCGCTGCAAGCTCCTCCTCGTGGCTGTCAAGGTTAACCTTCCGCTGCGCCTAACTCGCTTTCCTCGCGAGCAGACTTCTCGGCAGCAAGTCATTGTTGTTTTCACCAGCCTTCTCGAGGAGGAAGGCTTTATGCTCCTCGGCGAAGTTGCTCCCGCCTCCTCCGCCAGGACCGGAGAGCTTCCTGGTTGAGGCCCCGGAGCTCCTCCGCGCTTCTCGATGTCCACTCCGCCGCGATAAGCGCTTCGGATACCAGCTTGCCTCGTGGGCGCGGTAGAGCGACAACAGCTTCCGCAGCAGCTGCTCCTCCTCGGGCTCGCTGCTGCTGTCCGCTGCGTCGACCAGCCATACCCAGCAGAGGCGAGCAACTCTTCATCAAAGATTTCCTTCGATCGGTGCCTCGAGCTCGACGCCTGTGGAGCTTGATGAAGACGCCATCGCCGCCTTCAAATAGGCGCCGGGCCGGGCTCTTCGAGCTCGACGCTGCAGCAGCGGGCGGAGGGATCGGCGGTCGGCGAAGCGCCGACGCTTCTCGCCTCTCGGCCGCCGCAAGGCGATTGCCGGACCCTCACTACCTTCATGGCGGCAGCTTTACGGCCTCTCCGCGGCGGGATCATCGGCGCCGGCTTTTTCTTGATGACGGCGGCGTTGCCGGTATCGCCGCTGCTGCTTTCTTCGCCGCGACTCGGTTTCCATCGGCTCCGCGGATGATGGACTGACGAACGGAAAAGGAAGAAAAGTCAAGCAAATATTCAAAAAGAAAATCAAGAAGAAGAACCCAAGGGAAGTTTTCAAGCAAGAGGATTACCATATACTAGGATCTATAGTCGTGGTCTCCGCCACCGGGGTCAGCAGTGCTGCCCCTTGCCGGAGAATCTGTCCCTTGCCGAGAATTCTCCTTGCCGGGAATCCTCCTTGGCGGTGTAGTCGAGCAGATGGCATGTCGGGAGCGGCTTCGGCACTCTCGATGAGACTGCTCGCTTCCTACGCAAACCAATAGCCGATGTCGACAAAGAAAGAGCACCCACGCACGCTAACAGCAGGAAGTAAACCATATACTTACGCTGGGGCTGCGCTGGGAATAGTTGCCGGGTCCGGCAAGGTGGTCTTGACACACCCCCTGCCGTCGCGTGGGTTCGCCCTCGATGACAATCACCGGACCTTGGCTCTTTCGCCGCTCTCCGGGCCGAGTCCCGAAAAGGAATGGGTTCGAGTAAAGCAAATCAGATACAAGACAAAACAACAAGAATTGAAGAACTACAAGTACAACAAAGAATCTTACTCTTCCTCTTCTTCGTCGGAGTTGAGCGCGGAGAGGTCGAAGTCCGGCCCACCTTCGGCGCGACAAGGCGGAGAAGTGGGTTCCCTTAGCCGCTTGGCGGGAGCAGAAGCGGTGGTCCGGGAGGGCCCCGCTCCAATTGCCGCAGCGGCGTGAGGTGCTCCCGCTGCAACAAGCTGCTCATGTGGAGCGCGCTGCCGCGCGGGCGGTGCTGACCCGCCTGCCGCCCCGCTTACGCCCCTGCCTTGGCGGAGACGCCTTCTGGTGGAGCTGGGGCCTCCCTTGGGCGAGCTGTCTCAAGGTGAGAAAGAGGAGGAGTCGATTCAACGAGTCGCCGCGCCCTCGGCGGGCTCGCCGACTCAGCCAGCCAGACAAGCTTCCTCGCCGCAAGCTCCGGCCGCTTCGGCAAGGCTTGCCGCTTTGCTGCCTCTGCCTCCTCCACAGCGTGAATCCAAACTCACCCAGCAGCCGCCGCCGCTTCTTTCAGCCCTAGTGGCGATGGCGCGCATCTCCACATCGGTGGTGTCGCGTAAGGCTCTTCTGCTCATCGGAGCGGTCCGCATTTCTACCAAGCCGCCAAAGAACTCCCGCACGACGCCGCTGCGCAGGCTCTTGCCAAGTTGGGACAATTCCATGCGAATCGACAACGGCATCATTGCACGGATGCGGTCGAAGCGAGGAGTTGTTGCATTAGCGGAACGACACCCTCGCAACCTCGAACACTTCGGGATGTTGAGGATCGTGCTGAACAGTTCCAGAGCATCGCGTCGGTTCTGTGACAGAAGTTGAAGTTGAGGCCCGGCACAGCCTCATGATATCCGCCGCATTCCGGAACTCCCAAAGCGGTCTCCTCCTTTCTCCGCAGGGGGTGCGGCGGCAATGAAGAAAATCTCGCGCCAACAGCGCTTCCACGGTGAGCTCGCAAGCTCGAGGCGAGGATCCGGTGACGGCAATCTTCAGCTATCGCCTTCGGGCCACGTTGTCAATCGCTGCAGCGCCATCGGGCTTGGCGGGCGGTAATGGCATGCGGTTCTCCTCGACAATCCAAAGACCACCGCTCTCCACTCATCCCACTTGCCGCGGAGCTCTCCTCCAGATAAGCCTTCTTGCCGCTTCTCGAGATCCAGCGATTCCGCCGGATAAAGGCTCCCTCTCTCAACTCGGGGCATAAAGAAGTGGCGAAAAGGGCTACATTTGGATAGACTCCGACAAAGTTTTCGCAGAGTGTGCGAAAACTGCCATGGTCGTAACGACGCTGGGGGTGAAGTCAAGGAGGCGGAACCCGTAGGTGTTCATAATGTCACGTAAAAACTCAGAGAAAGATGGGCGAGCCCGCGTAGAAGAACAACGCGAAGAAGGGATATCCATTCGAGCCGTTCAAGCGGCAGCCGGGAGTACCTTCGCGCGCGGATGCGCCGCCTCTCCGCACTGTAAGAGGTAGTAATACTCCTCGTGATCCTTCACAGCGAAATGAGGGGGAAGGTTGCTCGCTCTTTCGCAGCGCCCATGAGCTGCAAGGCCGCCGACTTCACAACCTTCCCGGCTTGAGCCATGGCGGAGGTGGTGAGAGATCGACAGCGCTGGTGGTGCTGTGACGATGGGGCGGAGCGCTGCTCTCTTTTCAGCTTTGGGAAGAAGGGGAGCGGCGGAGGTTTTTGAGATTGAATAGCAACCGGCGAGATGGGCGAACTGCCCCTGCTTCCCTGCTTATAAAGAGGGAGGGGCAGACGCTCGCCTTCCGAATAAAGAAACCACCCACGATCTCTCCCACGACGCCGCATTCGACGCGGCTGCCTAAGGAGGGCGCTGTGGATACAAAGTGAGATACGGCGTATTCCAGGCCGCACGCGTTCGCAGTCTCGCTTTTTGGGCCTGGCCCAACAGCTACGGCACTGTAGGCCCAGTTCGGGCTCCTGTCGGTGTACTAGAGTAGGGGTACCTTAGTATCCCAAACTTGTGCACGGGCAATTGCAGACTTCACGGGCAAGGCTTGCCGGTGACCGCCAAGATCCTCCGTGGTTCCTTTGGAGCCATTCAAGAACAAAGTATTCAAGCCAAGGAGACAAGGCCCCTGCAAGAGGAGCTTGCCGGAAGGCCAACCAAGGCATCTCAAGGAACTTGCCACGACGCTACCACGCTGTCTCCGGGCGAGGCCCGTGAGCGACAAGCTTCCTGGACGCAACAAGACAACAATCAAGGGTAAGGCGCTGTCGCGCAAACTACCACTCTGACTCAAGGCTCCAAAGACATCCACCAACGTGTCGCCTCGACCTTTCCAGCGCCAGCGTGGCAAGAGGTCATGTGCGCCCAATGCGCGCTGGGTGGCAAGCGACGCCGATAAGATTGCCATCGTGGAAGCGGTGGCGCCCCCGATGGTCCTTTTTGCACTATTTGGGCGACGAGACGGCATTTAATGCCTTTGTCCCCGCCGTGGTTAGGTATGGTACATCGCAGGTAGTTGTACCAACCACAATTCCTTTTCCATTTTTACCCTTTGTCTACGCTGCCACCTGCCGGAGACCCCTTTAGCATATAAAAGGAGGCCCATGCGCAACGAGGAGGGTTCAAGACGTAAAACACTCACGCCGGTCTCGTTAGCAGCTAGTGTGTACTATAGCACTCAGCGCCCCGAGCAAGAACTCAATACACTTAGACATGCAGCAGAGGGAGTGTTATCTCCGAGAGCTCCGGCTGGGTAAACTGCTCAGCTTTCGCCTCGCTCCGCTTCTTCAGGCGATCTCCGCCCACGCCCGAACCGAAGGGGCTCGGTCCGCCGTCCCATAGGTGTTCGTGGATCGGTCTCCCGACACGACCAACGCGAGGTTCTTGAAAAGAATGTCAAGCGGAGCAAGAGGGCTCAAAAAGGCCACCGCCAATCCAAGGATGCCTGCTCCGCTTTGAGAGCTGCCAAGGAGGAGCTGAGTCGCCGGGCTATTACGGCCGGCAAACCGTTTTTGCTGCGGAGGAAATATACGGATCCAAAGTATGCTCAGTTGGACAAGTTTTGGAGTTCGAGGATGCTTATCACGACTTGGCGCGAAGGCCATGACGCGAGTTGAGAACTTCCGGCCGTAAGGGGCATGTAGGGAAGAGCTATATTGGTCGCAATTCCATAGTCCGGAGCATCCTCTTCCGCTGACCGATCGGTTGGCCGAATGGGCCGAGCTGAATCGACATCCGGATTTGCTATGAAGCATGTCTTGACTTCATTTGTGGTCGGGCGGACCCCAGCCAAGAGTTATTTTGGTTTAGTGCAGCAGTTCCTTGCGCGGTACTCACGACGACGCAATGAAGCGGTCATGCGGTATTGAGGGCGCGGATGGATCTGGCCCGTGTCAAGACATAATTGAAGTAGATGAAGGCCACCGACGCTGCATCCCAAGATTCGACGAAGTTTAGTACCGCCGAAAGCACTACTTTGAAGAAATCCTGCAGGCGCTGCTTAATAGAGACGCAGTGCTCAAGGATATTATGTTTAAGTGACATGTATGATTTGTGAAAACAATGTTTCAATATAATATAAGAGCTTTTTATACTTATATGCTCAAGTAATAAACTACCTTGTGCGGCCGCTTATGTACATGTATATATAACTCCGAAGATGACAGTTCTTGTTTCATTTCACACACACATAGTGCGGGGTGTTTGCAAAAAAGCGCTTTTGTCACACTTAATCCAACGCCTTGGTCCTGTTAAGGAGGTGATAGCGTAGCAAACTAGGTAACTGACTATAATGCTTTATCACTTTCACTTAGCCATAGGAGTTCGAGGTGGGGCTACTATATAGCCCTGGGCACCGCACTCTCCCGAATTCGAAAAGGATGTGCTCGATCGAAACCGTCCTTCGTTAATGCGGAGGAATCCTAAACATTCCAGTGAGTCATCGAGTGGTTGACCAGTCTCTCGCTATATCATGATAGTCGGCCGCTTTCATCGAGGTGCTCGCTTCGCCCAACCGGGCACAATCGCAGAGTTCTCCGGTGCCGCTAGCCGATAAAAATGTAACGTAAGGCAGCAAAACACGGAGCCGGGCAAACCCAACATTTTACCAAAGACATGATTCGAGCTGATGCATATAAGGCCTAACTCGAGACGCCGAACACCCCTAAGGTATTCGGTCTTTATAAAACGGCAGAATAATGCCTAAGCCCTCGTGTCCGTGCACGCAAAAATTCTGGTGCGGCCAATGCCAAAACGCCACCTCCTCCTCGTTATAGTAAGAAACCGGGATGTATATCAACAAGAGATGGTAAAAAAGGTTTACGCAGGTCTTAATCAAAAGAATCCTTGCAACGGGTCCCTATCGCACGCCTCGCACCTGCAGTGTCCGCTAGCCGTATCCTCGACGGGTGTAGCATGTTGTTCATCCGTAAAAGAGAGGAACTTAGTTTCAAAGAAAAGGATCGTAAGAAGATGTACTTTATATTAAATAAACGGAGTACAATTCAAGAAATGAATAAAATTGAGCTTTAGTGTCTCTTGTGATACATGCGCAGCCCTTGAATGGGGGTGTCGTGTCAAACCAAGGATCTCGGTAGGGGGGTCCCAAACTGTGCGCCTAGGCGGATGGTAACAGGAGACAAGGGACACGATGTTTTTACTCCAGGTTCGCCCCTCTCGATGGAGGTAATACCCTTACTCCCGCTTGATTAATATTGATGATATGGGTAGTACAAGAGTAGATCTACCACGAGATCAAGGAGGCTAAACCCTAGAAGCTAGCCTATGGTATGATTGTTGTTTGTCCCACGGATTAAAACCCTCCGGTTTATATAGACAACCGGACAGGTTAGGGTTACACACGAGTCGGTTACAATGGTAGGAGATCTACATATCCATATCGCCAAGCTTGCCTTCCACGCCAAGGAAAGTCCCATCCGGACATGGGACGGTCTTCAATCTTGTATCTTCATAGTCTTGGAGTCCGCCGCGGACGAGAAGTCCCGGCTATCCGGACACCCTAGTCCGGACTCCTCAAGAGCTCCCAACCAGGCTTCAATGACGATGAGTCCCCATGGCTGATTGTCTTCGACATTGCGAGGCGGTTCTTCTCCAATTCCATATACTTGTCGTAATAGTGTCCGCTTCGATAAATGTTGTGCTCTTGGCTGCGCCTAATAATGGCCATCTTCCACGTGTTTGATGAATGCGAAAGGCCAGGGTATTTTTACACATTCCCTTAGCTGCGCAAATGAACTGCCTATAAAAGGGGCGAGGATCTAGATCTGAGTCATCATCCCTCCTTGCGAAGCCATCGGAGCGCTCGACCAAAGCCCATTCCATCATGGACAATGACGCTGCTCCTCCTTCTCGCCTCCCAGCCCTCACCCGAAGTTGGGAGAGATGCTTAGTCCAAGATAGCGAAGCTAGTTATACTCCAAACCAAGGGATTTCTTCCCTGCCTTCATGGTTCCTTGTTCGAGCCGGACTCGGCCACCCACAAGGGCTAAAGCAAGCGGAGAGCCGCCCCGATCCCTCTAAAGGAGAGCGGTGTGTTTCATCTCTTATCTAGTAAGAGGACCTGATTTCCAATCCATCCGCTTTCTACGGGGCTCTGGAGTTCTACGCCTCCAGCTTGCACCACCTTACGCCTCGCCCATTTTGCACATTATGGCTTCGTGGCCCTCTCGAAGCTGTTCTTGGGCGCCGAGGCCCATTTCTCGGGTCGTGGAAGAGATTATTCTGCCTAGTACCCCGCTTCTCATGAGGGGTCAATATATCAAGTGGGCGGAGCCGAGCTATGGCGTGATCGCCGACCGGATACCTATCCGAACTCCCAAAGAAGGCCCAAGACTGGCCTCGTAATGGTTTTATATGGAGGACGCCCCTGCCGCCGGATCCTCGCTCGATCGGCCTTCCGGAGTTCAGCAATGCTCCTCCTCAAGAAGCGCCTAAGTCGGCGCCTCAAGCCCCCTGCAGGAAGATGACAAGGACGCCTCTATCTAATGAGCCAATAAGGTTATCGCTCATGCCGGATTAACCATGATTGAGTCATGGCAATCAGATATGAGGGGGTGCAGCCGCCCAATATAGGGGCCACCCCATGTGGGACTTCAACGGGAGGACGACGACCACCCGCCATGGACGCAAAGGGTCGGGATCGGTCACCGAACGGGTGAAGATCTTGTCTGCTATGTACAAAGGGGAGGAGGAGGATTTCTCCGCCAATCCATCAAGGAGTTTTCTTCAATAATCCTCAAGCTGGGTAAGCAAACATCTCTCGTGACCTATCCGATCCATGTTCCCGTGGTTAAATATCTCATTTCATGGTTTTTGCATGAATCGCTGCGGACTCGTGGAGAAGATACACAGCCCGCCTCTCACAACCCGAGGATCCGAACGGTCCTCGATCCGACCAAGAGGATCCGGATATAAAGGTGGAGTTGATCGACGGGTGTTCTACCAACTTAGCATCGACAATGCTTTGCTGCCATTACGGCCGATTACCCTTGAATACTTCCAAATTTCACACAGTAATCGAGACCGAGGTCCCAAAATCCCGATAATGGCCCATCCATGGTTATTTTTTTGACCACCGTGACACCAATGGTGTTTCGCAGGGTACCTTCGAGGCAGGAGGCCGAGCCCACGGTGGCCGCCAACAAAGGGTAGTATGCCCCTGCAGACTAAAAAAGAAGCGCGGTCCGGATCGAAATCCTGCCGCAACGGTATGGCGGTCACCATACTCCGTGGATTGATTCCTGAAAGCGTATTAACGCAGGTGCTCTTTTCAGAAAAAAGAGCGCCGCGGATCGAAGTCCGGAGAGGTTGCCAATCGAACCTTCACCGCCAGGCTTCAAAGCCAGGTCCGGAGGCCGAGACGAGCACAAGACGTGCGTCCGGATGCTCCTCCGACTGCAGGATGCCGGCTAGGTTGTCCGCCACCAACTCCAAGGTGGAGAGCGCTTGAATCCACAGGCGCCACGGACAATTCTTCGCGGACGCTGTGTTTCTCCCAAGAGGCCTTGAATGCCTTTGATTGGAGATGCGCACCTCCAGCTCTCAAGATGGTCTAGCCAGAGCTACTTAGAGTAGTATGTAAAGGACATAGGTGTAAGATAATTTG
>JAHIAM010002287.1:0-25263 GCA_021605205.1 Aegilops longissima | reverse complement strand
AAAAAGGGGCATTTTTATGAATCGCCATAATTGGAGTGGCATTTATCTAATTGTTTTGAGACGGAAGTGGTGTCAACTGGCTAAAGGGACACTCGCCTGTCTAGAAGCCTTTTTTTTATGTTTACCATGCATCAGCCCAAGAGTTTTTTTTCTTTTGAAAATGGCTAGCCCAGTTTTTTGTGATTTGTCAAGTAAGTCACTTTATCAGGCCTGTTGGCTAGACGAGGAGAGCTTCATTCGGCCGAGAAAATGGCCTATCAAGAATGAGAAATGGGTTGTACATTTTAAAACACATCAAACCGCAATTAGTTTCAAATATCTTTTTTCATTTAGATTTTAAATTGCATTGATTTTTATGCGGGACAATTTATTGGATTTTATATTGATATACATTTATTTTTAAAATCAGTTTGAATGTGACTCAAATTTCGGGATTAAAACAGTTCGACCGCACCGACATATGCAAAATTTCAGATAATTTTTAACCGTGGCCACAATATGGGCTGTAATGCTAACAAAAAGAATATGGGCTCCAAAAACCCGTAAGAATTAGCAAATGGGCTGTAAACTATTTGAAATAATGGCGATGGGTTGTATGCTGTTTTCCACAGATTTGAGGCTTTCCACGATGGTTCAGATACGTTGGATGTCCATCCAACGCCGCCGTGCTTCTTCACCGCTTCTTCCCGCCCACCCTAAAACAAACGCCGACGGACTGCTCCGCTTCCTCCCCACAGCCAGGTTGGCCAAGCAGCCTCACCCCCACGCATTCCCATCCGGCCTAGCTATCCTCTACTCACCCTCATTCCCACACATGTTGTTATTCTCCCAACCAGATGAACCAAGAAACCTCAGATCTCCGCGGGAAATAATGCCAGTATTCCTCGGTTCAGTTGTTCCTTCCTAGGCCTCGCATCCATCGCTCGGTGCTCGCGAGCCGGTCAAATGGTCAATGAACGACATCCATCGGAAGTGGATCAGACGGGAGAGGCGAAACCGTCCCACAAGGAAATGCCTCCTATTACGCCAAAATAATGATTCCTCCACCGACATCCGGGACCCACCGAAGGGCCTCTCAGATTGTGAAAAAATGTTACCTACCGAACGCACACCACTATATCTTCGCACGCAAGGAAGTGCCCCTTATTACGCCAAAAAGAATACCGCTAGCTGGGACCCAAAGATAGTGGGCCTACTAAGTTGACGGGATGAAGGGCTTTGTAACTTAGTCAATATGCACATTCTAGCTCGACTAAACGACGATGTCCATCAACCGCCAGATGCTTTTCAACCTTCTTTTGCTCCAAACCCCAATGCAACCTGGCCCCCACTGCTCCTGCCTCCCCCAGGGTTACGGCGGAGGCCTCACCGCCCCATACTACTTCCCACCGCCAACCATCCCTCCACTCCACTCACCCACACCCTTTTTCCAAAGGGGACGGCAAAAAGAACCAAGGAACCTGATTTCTTTCCCGCTGGCATCCACGCCGTTTTCCTGCCCGCCGCCCCTTCCTATGCTCCCGGCCCACCGCCATGGTGTCGGCGCCGTTCAATGTGGTCAATGACCAATTCCATCAAGAATATCAGACGGGAGGCCTCCTTATTAGCGGAAAATTTATTTCCACCGACAAAAAGGAACCCACCGACGGGCACCGTATTTCCGGAAAAAGTTTGCCCTCGACCATGGGACCCACCCGACGTCACCGTTCACAAAAAAAACGTCCCGTCACTGACCCACCGGAAGTGCCTCCTTATTACACAAAAAATGAATACCCCCGCCTAGCGGACCCACCTTGGGGGAGGCTGACTTAGGGCCACTAAGTTGACGGGACGAGGGCTTTGTCAACTTAGTCAATATAAATGATTCTAGCCCAAGGATGACGATGTCCATCCAACCCGAGTGCTTCTTCAATCCGGCCTTCTTGCCCGACGCCCAAAGCAAAGGCGGTCTTGCGATGCTCCCCCTGGGGCCGGATGTCCGCTGAGGCCTCACCGCCATATTCCCACCGCCAGTTCGCGCGACGGCATCACACCGCAGCCAACCAAAGAACCTGATTCTCCGGCCTGGCTTCCACCGGCCTTCCCGCCCCTCGCTCCCCTTCCTAGGCTCGGCCGCCCACCGCCGGTTTTGGGCCCGGGGTAATGGTCAAGGAACGATTTACGGACGGGACGATGGGAGAGGCAAACCGGGTCCACGACCCAAGAAGGAAGTTTTATTACGCAAAAATTATTCTCCACCGACAGGGGACTCCACCGGACGGGCCACCGATGGCAAAAAAACGCTTCTTCCGGACCCACTAATTACATCTTCGGACGCAAGGAAGGCGCCCAAAAACGTTCCCCGAACCCACGGGACCCACCACACATCGCCGCACGCAGGAAGTGCTCGAACCGCGACCACCGGTCGGGCGCACGGAAGCGGTATTCTAGTTGTGAACGGTACCAATCCGGTGGGAGGGCCGCCGTATAGATGTGGGGCCGACGCGTTATAGTAGAGGGCCGCACGTAGCATGTACACAACGCAAGCGCAGGGTGCAAGAAAGAATACGCCACGACGAATACGGCAGGGTCTCAACGCCACCGCGCATACATACATGGTGGGCGAAGGAGAAACAACGCCGCCGCGTGTTCATGGGGAGCCAACCGGCTGGGTCGGAACGAATGGTCGGTTCATCGGGAG
This sequence comes from Aegilops longissima, assembly GCA_021605205.1. NCBI lineage: Eukaryota > Viridiplantae > Streptophyta > Magnoliopsida > Poales > Poaceae > Aegilops > Aegilops longissima. Next base: position 22,583 of record JAHIAM010002287.1, on the reverse strand, counting down.
GGCTTAGGAAAGAAAAACGAGGTCGCATACCGCAAACGGAGGAAACAACCTTGTGTTCACCAACCATGTTCAAACGGGTCCCCGTTGACGAGGGGCCTCGACGCATCGAAACGGAGGAAAAGATTCCCCGGCAAACGGGGTCTTGTTGATCGGGAGGGTGGCTGCAAAACGGAAAAAGACCCTCCCACATCAAATGGGGTCCCGTTGATCGGGGGTGTGGCGATCGAAAACGGAAAACGGACCTCCCCACGGCAAACGGGGTCCCTGCTCATCCACCCCACGGGCCCCCGCTCATCCACCTCCACCGCCGCACCCACCGCCAAGCTCAACCACCCCTCCACGGCACCCTCCACCGCCTACGTCATCCAGCCCTCCACACCACGGGTCCCGTCAACCACCCCCTCCACGGCCACCCTCCACCGCTTCATCGCTCATCCACCTCCACACCACGGGTTCCTGTCATCCGCAGGCAACGCCACCCCCCGCTCATCCAACCCCTCGCAACGCCACGCTCATCCAATCGACCGCTTTAGTTAGCGGAGAAAGGAATCGCCATCGGGTTCGTAAACCCATCGATCGCCGGTTCGAACGCGAGTTCGCAAAGGCACCGCCAGTTCCTTAGGTCCCAACGCCCGCCCTTCAGAGAGCCAAGCTCGCACAACCGCCAAGAAGAGAGAAACGCGATCGCCCCGCCCCACCTCCCACCGAACCGCAACTCCCCAAAATTTTCTCCCCTCACTTCTACCACGGGTTTTTTTCCGCATGGACGGCCCAAAGAATGTCAGGCTCGCCTCCCGCCCCCGGACTTAAAAGCCCATTTTCCTCAGATTTTTGTCATAGAAGTAGGAGCCCACCACATCTATGATGATACCGGTTTTTCCAATTATCGCATATAAGTGTTATTATGAAGAAAAATTTCTTCGCCCAAAATTCCGGATGTGTTTTTTTGTAGTGACCATTGCTACATTTGCTACCGAGACAACGGATGATCGGGTATAAGTTACGCTCCATACAACGGGGCCAATTTTGCCATGCAGAATACCGGGTTAAACTTGACGAGCCTAGATATGTTCCTAACACCGAGACCGAAGGTTGAATTGAATCAATAATAGATATGACAACATAGTGATGTTCACCATTGCTTTATGCTCTCGAATATCGATCATAGTAGTACGACACAGCAGATTTGCTGACCATGAAAGGTCCCTTCCCAAGGTGGGGATAACTTGTGCATATCACCTGGTCTTGGATGAGCCAAGCACCAAATCTCCTTCTTGAAAAGTTCGTTCCGACCCGCGACTATGGTAACGACGAAGATCCTGCAGTAAATCGCCGAGCTGGCAGCTGCTATGTCACACTCCTCATCCAACCGGTCCATAGCGCCTTGTTGCGGCCGCCTCTTGTCCGCTTCAACATAAGCTGCCACACGAATCATGACGGATGTCATGGGAGAACCGCCTCCATAGACCATAAAGAACGGTGTATCCCGTGGATCTGTTAGGCGTAGTATTACTCCATAACACACATGTAGCTTCTACCCAACAACCTGGTGTCCTCTCGCAAAGGGACCATAAGCCGCTTGATGCTCTCAAGATCTCTTGATTGGCTCTTTCCGCTTGACCATTGGACTGTGGGTGAGCTATCAAGAAACGCTGCCGATGTGCTCACGTCACAGAACCTTCATGGCACCTTTGGACAAATTGGTACCATTATCTGTGATGATACTGCAGGAAAGCCAAACCGAAAATCACCTTTTGATGAACTGAACCGTGGCCGCATCACACTTGCTAATAGGTTCCGCCTTTACCCACTTTGTAAACTTGTCGACCGCCACCAAGAGGTGGGTCTTCTTGTCCTTGGACCTTTTGAAAGGCCCAACCATATCCAGCCCCTGTTGCAAACGCCAAGTAATTGGAATCATCCTCACCTTGGGCCGACATGAGCACGTCTGAAAACTTTTGGCAACCATCACATCGCTCGACCAGATCTTCCTGATCAAGATGAGCAACAACCAATAGAAACCGTGGCGGAACGCTTTAGCCACCAAGGATTTTGAACCGCGTGGTGACCACAATCTCCTTCGGGATCTCACGCAATATTTCACAGCCTTCCTCGGGGACACACAGCGTTGAAACGCCGACACGCCGCAATGATGCACCGCCATTAAAATGGTCATAGACTTAGATCGCCGGACTATCCGCCGGGCCAACGCCTCATCTTCCGTAACTCGCCCCGTTCATGTACGCAAGATAAGGAAGGCCCAATCCGGAGTGACGGAAGAGCTGCCACCAATTGAGCCTCCGGATCAGGAATAGCCAAATCCGCTTCACCGTGGAGCTTGATCGACGGTTGTGCAAAGACGCCCAAAACATTGGGCGGACCGGTTTATGCTGAGAGCCCAACCGCTTAAAGCGTCTGGCCAATTATGTCCTTGATGCTACCGCTAGGTGACGGACCTTTTGCAGGAGTGATGCGCACGTTATGAACGCTTGGAAAGCTCGCTGTTATAATGACTACTTGATAGTTTAGTGCGCCATGCTTTATGGCTTAGAACCGGACTTAAAAATGTTTTGAAACGCCACGAGCATATAAGATGTTCCAATAGCTGAAATTGGTATTTCAGACTCATGCCCTAGTCGAGATATGAGACCTCCGACAAGTACTTTGCCTTACAAGATGGAAGAGAATAGCTCAACCAAGGAAGCATGTGCTCGTAATGTCCGGGTACTACAATCGCTTGAATCAAGTGGAGTTAATCTTCTAGATAAGATAGTGATTGATGACTTTCTAGTCACTATCACCAAGTTACTAGAACTTCGTGATGAACAATAATATGCAGGGATGACAAAACACCTCGAAAGCCTTCACATGCTAAAAGCGCGAAGGTAGAAATCAAGAAAGAACATCAAGTGTTGATGGTTAACAAGACCACTAGTTTCAAGAAAAGGCAAAGGAAAAGAAAAAGGAACTTCAAAGAGTAGCAATCAAGTTGCCACTCCCGTGAAGAAACCCAAAGCTAGACCAGCCTGAAACAGAGTGCTTCTACTGCAAAGGGAATGGTCATTGGAAGCGGAACTATCCCAAATACTTGGCGGATAAGAAGGATGGCAAAGTGAAAGGTATATTTGATATACATGTTATTGATGTGTACTTTACTAGTGTTCATAGTAACCCCAGGTATTTGATACCGTTGGCTATAAGATTAGTAACTCAAAACAGAGTTACAAAATGAACAGAGACTAGTTGAGGGCTAGACAACGATGTGTTGGAAGTGATTCCAAGGTATAAGATCACCATCAGATACTCCCTTTACCTTCGAGATTAGTGTTGAACCTAAATAAATGTTAGTTGGTGTTTGTGTCAAGCATGAATATGATTGGATCATGTTTATTGCAATACCGTTATTCATTTAAGTCAGAGAATAATTGTTGTCCTATTTAAATGAATAAAAACTTCAATGGTCATACGCCCAATGTGAATGGTTTGTTGAATCTCGATCGGGTTATACACATATTCATAATATTGATGCCAAAAGATGCAAAGTTGATAATGATAGTAACATATTTGTGGCAATGCCGCTTAGGTCATTGATAACCCACAAGTATAGGGGACGAACAATTTTCGAGGGTAGAGTATTCAACCCAAATTTATAGATTCGACAAGGGGAGCCAAAGAATATTTGAAGGTATTAGCAGCTGAGTTGTCAATTCAACCACACCTGAGATTAATTATTCGCATCAAAGCGGTCAAGAGCAAAGTAGTTTGATAGTTTTGATAGTAGTGACAGCAGCAATAGTAACAGAATAAATGAGCATGTAATTTTTGCAGCCAAAGGTAATGTTGATGATAGCAGAGTAACTTAGCAACAATATAAGATAAATTGTGAGGCATTCGATCGGTGACTTGTTGGATGATATTCATCATGAGACAGTTATAACCTAGGGCGATACGACACTAGCTCCAGTCATTCATATAATGTAGGCATGTATTCCAGAATATTCATATGTGCTTTATTAAAAGAACTTGCATGACATCTTTTTGTCCTACCTTCCAAAGCGGGTCCATAATGGAAACTATGGATATTAAGGCCTCCTTTAATAGAGAACGGAACAAAGCATTAACACATAGTGAATACATGAACTCAAACTACGGTAATCACCGAAGAAGTCCTTATTATTGTCACCGGGTTACCGGATAATAACACGAGTGGGTACTATAACTTGCAAGATAGGATCTAGAACATGGATATAATGATGATAACTTAAACGGTTCAGATTTGAGTTCATGGCACCCGGCCCAAAGTGACAAGCATTACATGGCAAAGTCATAGCACCATCAATCTTAGAACATAGTGGATACTAGGATCAAGCCCTAACAAAACTAACTCGACACATGGTGAATCTCATCCAACTCCTCACCCACCAGCGAGCCTATGAAGGAATTACTCACTCCTGCTGGGGAGCATCATGGATTGGTGATGGAGAAGGGTTGGTGATGACGAAGAACTAAGACCCTCTCCTGAGCCCCAAACGGACTCTAGATTTGCCCTCCCAAGGAAGAACAGGGCTTGGCGGTGGCTTCGCCTCATGGATCGCAATAACTCTTTACCTTCATTTTTCTGAAAAATATGATTTTATAGCATTGGTTTGGTTCAGGCCACCAAAGTGACAACCACCCTGGTGCGCTTCGGTGAGGGGGCGCGCTTGGATTGTGCTCACCTGTGCCCCTTCGTAGGTCTTGGCCGTAAATTCTCTTATTTGATATAAAAATCCTCACAAAGTTTCGCTCTGTTCCGAGAACTTTTATTTCTGCACAAAACAACACCATGGTAGTTCTCAATAAAACAAATATTCCGGGTTAGTTTCATTTCATGCAAATTAGAGTCCAAAACAAGAGGAAAGCGAGTAGGAAAAGTAGATATGCTGCACGATCAACTCCCCAAGCTTAAATCTTTGCTTGTCCTCAAGCAATTCAGTTGATAAACCGAAGTGAAAAAGAAAATTTACTTAACTTTTGCTCTTGTTTGCAGAAATAAGCTTAAACAGACCTGTGTTTTCACACAACATTATAATTAACCATGCCGACAATAACTCTTAAAGATTATAATGACTCATATCAATGACATAATCAGCTAGCAAGCAATAATAAGGTATCTCAAACAGCAACACGCTGTCAAAACAACCATGATATAATATGACAATAGTGGTATCTCGCTAGCCCTTCCGAGACCGCATAACATAAATGTAGAGCTCCTCCAAAGTTCAAGCAGCGACTAAACATTGTAATTCATGGTAGAAAAGATCCAGTCATGATGCACCCAACATTAGCTACACACAATGCATAAGTCATGACAACTGTGTTTTAGGTTCTAGCGCTTTGTTTTAGAAGGTGATGACACAACATAAAAGTAATAGATAGTCCTTCACAAAGGGAAGCAAGTGATTTGCAGAGATGCTCGAGCCCAATTTTTAAAACAGAGGTAAATGATATTTTGAGACATGCACCTTTCTCATTTACTTGCACCATCGCTTATCAATATCTTCCATGCTACACACTAGTGGCAGTTCCAAGCGATAAAAGTAAAGGTTTTGACTCCATTGGGAGTTTTTGTTTGATTATTCGAGCGATTAACTCTTTTTGTATTTTGTAGTTTGGGATCAGGCATCCCTTATACGCCGGTGTCAAACCGGCCGATTCTTGCTAGGGGTCCCGAACTGTGCTTCCGAGGATCAAGGTAACAGGAGACGATGGGGACATGATGTTTCCTAGGTTCGCCCTCTTGATGGTAACACTTACTTCCTGCTTGATTGACTTTGATGAATATAGGGGTTACAAGAGTTGATCTACTCAAGATCGTAAGGCTAAAACCTAGATGTTCTAGCCTATATGATTTGTGATGCCCTCATTTGACCAACCCTCTCGTCTATATAGACACCGAGGGGCCTAGGGTTATACCGAGTCGGTTTATAGAGAAAGGAAACTACACATCCGACACCAAGCTTGCCATGCACGCAAAGGAGAGTCCCATCCGGACACGGGGAAGGCCTTCTATCTTGTATCTTTATGGCCCATTAATCCGCCCATGTCACATAGCCCGATAATCAAGACCCAATAATCCAGACTTTTATTAGCCCTAAACCAGGCTTCAATGATGATGCGTCCGATGCGATTATCTTCGCATTGCAAGGCGGGTTATTCCTCCGATACACAAGAGAACTGAATCCTGCTCTATAGTTACAACCCCAACCACGGGGGCAAAATACTTAAACAAAATAAGTCATGTCCTATTGACAACTTTTTGGCCTCCCGCTTGTTTCAAGGCGCTGACTCCATTGACACGCCTTGTCAAAGCAGAGATCGTCCCTTTATTGCGGATTCCCATCAATACGGGTTTGGGTAATCCAACCGTGTCGCTCGCATTTACCCCTTGGGAATAGGCGAAGTTTATATATTTGAGGGGCGCTTGATATTCACCGCCTTTGTAAGAGGATAAGAACCCATTTTTACCTCATGCCTTCTTCTTCCTCACCTCTTCCATCTTCGAGCTCCAGCGCTACCAAGTTTCAACTTTTTCCGCCGCCACCAAACACAACAGCCATGTCCGGATCCCCAGGCAAGGCGGATATTTCCATCACGGAGAGGAATATCAAGGAACCTGTGAAGCGGGTACTTGCTCTGCTAACATCACGCATCGGCTCCTCGCAAAAAGTAGGTCATCCCCACCCCGGAGCCTAATGAGAGGGTGTTCATCCCCCACTTTCCCCGAACTAGGGTTTCCTTCCACCCTTTCGTCCGCTGGCCTTCATGTTCTATTATGGACTAGATTTCCATGATCTAGCCCCAAGTTCTTTTCTCCACATTTCGCGTTGTGTGAGGCGCCTCCACATCCTCCACTTCGCCTATGGCTTAACATCTTCAACGTGAAGTCGAAGGTGGTTGACGGCAGCACACGACAGCGGAGGCGCCAAGGTGAGCAAGCTCCCAACGCCCCTGGCCAAAAGGCATTCGTGGAGACCGCCAAGATATGGCAGCAGAGTGGTTCTACATCATCAACCCCATGGCGCCAATCGGGCGGCCGCCTCGAAGTTTAGATCCTGACCCATGATGCGGCTTGCATCGTGGGATTAACAAGGTCCTGATTACAGATGATGAGGTGATGAAGCGCATCAAAAATATGATGGAGAAGAACACCAGCCTTGCTAATGTGATCCGTGTGATGTTTTTTGCCGGATTTCCCTTTGCCGCTTGGCCTCTCCACATGTGGAGTTCAACCCGCTGGCCCTCGGACCATGCAGCAATTTTTTGGCACCAGGAAATCTAGAAGCTGCTTTTCAAGGCCCGGTTGTGGCCGACGATCGAAGACATCGGCCTCGATCGCGCCATCCGCCACTCTAGTAAGTTTTATGATTTCCTAACTCCAACTTGTAAATCCAAGGTGTGTTGAGTCTTCTTCTCTATGGGAAAGAAGGCGGAGCGGATCCGATGTCCGCTCAAGGCCAAGACCCAGCCATTCCTCTACTAACGAGGATGTTGGTCCTGACGCCAGAGAAGGCCTGAGAAGAAGGAGGAGCGGAATTCTGCATAAAGGTACTTCTGACTGTGATCCGGAGATACTGAATCTCTCTCCTCCCATGAGGGAATGAAGACAAAGAGTAAGAGGAGGAGATACCCCCTTAACGGGGAAGAAGAAAAGGCGGCTCTGGACCTAGAGGCGGAGGCGCCCAAGAAGGGAAGATATCCTTTCGACGATTCGGACGACGGGCTTATCTCGAGTGGCGCCAGGTCAAAGCCCCGCCGCATTGTAAGTGCCCAAAAATATCGTGACATACATTCGGGCCTTTCATTGCAGTTTTAACACCTTTAAGTTTCATATCAGAAGTCTGCCTGAGATCTCCCCCAACAATCATCGCTCAGTGGAACTCTTCGGCGCCGGAGATGGTGGAGAGCGAGACGCCCGTGAACTTCTCTCGCCACATGCTGCGATGACACCGAGTGTTAGCCCAAAGGACTTCTCCTGGACAGGAGAAGTGCGCGGCCGCCAAGACGGCGCCGAGGGTAAGGCCTGGCTGCCGAGAACATGGGGGTACAACCCCATGGAGGCTCACGACGGGGCCGGACCAGTCGATCCCAAATACACCACTCCGGAGACCCATATGGCCTGAATCAGCAAGCAACCCCTTGTAGGAGGGGGAGAACCCACTGTGACTCCATCAACCGGGAGGCACCAATATTTTGATGGAAGCACTCGACGTGCCCGCCATGGAGGAGCACACCGTGTTCGATGGGTATGGTTGTTGAGAAGGTTTAGTCCGCCAAAGTGGACCGAACAAAGCCTTCACCAGCCTATTAATAGGCTTCAAGGTATGATGTAGCATTTTAGCTGCTTTGTATATGCAAAAGATATGCCCGTATAGATAGTAGTTTTCGAGACTGCTCGCCTTTGCAAAGAAAGGCTGAACAGAGGATCAAATAGTTATTCGCAGGAGATAATATAGGTGTCTATGTTGATAAACAGGCTTCACTATTGACACACCTACCAGCCATCGAAATGTCCCAACTATATGGAAGTTGGAGCGGCCGATGAAGAACTTGTCCTAAGATTCAACAAGCGATTTGAGGAATCGCAAGGTATGTTCGAAAAATTGTTGACACATTTAAAGGAAGATGTCCATATGAGTCTAATCTCCATGTTGCTGATCATATTGGCGATAGGGCTACCGAGGTTGAGGACCGAAGAGCGCCTTACCCAAGCCAAGGAGCAGCGCTGGTGAGCCGCTTATCACGACAAAGCGCCGCTAGAGGGTCAATCAGCACTTAAATATGAAGAGCGGTGACCAAGTAGATCAGCGCCAGAATGCCGCCAATAAGTACGAGGCCTTGAGGAGAGTATTAAGACCTGGAAGGCCGAATTCGCCAATGCTCTTCAAGAGGCAAAGAGGCGAGACCGAGTCCCCGGCGGCCATGAGGAGATCAAGCAAGCCGACACATAGCAGCCGAAAGTTTTTCGCAGATTTGGCGTTGAAGATATGCTTTGCAATCGACTAAGGATTCTCCGGACGCTTTATGGATTCACAAGGAGCCGCCGATGCTGACAGTTCGGGCCAAGAAGCGACGGAGAAGGTCTTCGTCACAAGACTGGCGCCAGAGCGGCCGCCGCTAAACAACCTCGTGTCAAAGGATGTCCGGTTTGGCCATGAAGGACATCATAGTCCGGTTATGGCCAGCTGGACCCATTCCTAGCAGCCTACTTCGCCCGTCAAGGCTCAACGATGCCTTGCGCCGAGTTGAAGCTGTGAAGTGCTCGGCGTATAGAGGGCGCTGGATGGCCTTTGCCCGGTGAAGATGCATCAAGCGAAGATGAAGGCCGCCATGGAAGTCGAGGGTCCGCCTCAAGGCAAGGACTACCGCAAGTCGGAGCGATACTTCGAGGACGCCCCGGAGGGTGCCCGCTGGATAGAGGGTCAATGCTCAAGGATATTATGTTTGAATGAATGTATCCGCTACCTGCATCTTGTATTATGAAATATGTCCTTTGTGATGTACTTGTACTTTTATCTTAAATATTTTCCTCCTGTATAAGGCCATGTATATCTGAAAGTTTGCCGCCGTCGGCTTCAAATTTCACGTGAGATACTACGGGGTGTTCGGAATAGCACTTGAGCACTCTTGACGCAATGTCTTGGTCCATAAAGGAGGTGATCGTATGCGCTAACTAGGCAATCAGACTATATGGCTTTATCACTCACTTAGCCATAGGAGTTCGACAATGGGATTGTAGGCTTAGCCCTCGTGTGTTTGTTCGATTATCTGAACTTGGGTGCTTTAGATGCCTAACCGGTGGAGGCAGCTTGAGGGAGTCCTAGATTAGGGGTGTCCGATGGCCGGACTTCTGCACTATGAAGATACAAGATTGAAGACTTGCCCTGTCCTAATGGGACTTCTTGGCGTGGAAGGCAAGCTTACGATACGGATATGTAGATCTCCTCCCATTTGTAACCGACTCTATGTAACCCTAACCTCTCTCGTGTCTATATAAACCGGAGGGTTTTAGTCCCAGGGATCTAACAACAATCATACCATAGGCTAGCTTCTAGGTTTAGCCTGTCTCGATCTGGTAGGTCTCTACTCTGTACTACCCATATCATCAATATTAATCAAGGAGTAGGTTTTACCTCCATCGAGAGGGCCCAATCTGGTAAAAACATCGGTTCCTTTGTCTCTTGTTGCCATCCGCCTAGATTTACGCTTCGGGACCCCTACCCGAGATCCGCTGGTTTTGACACCGACATTGGTGCTTATTGAGAGTTCTTCCTGTCGCCATCTTTAGTCCACCTCTGATCATCAATCACGACGCGGTCCAGGGTGAGATTTTCTCCCCTGAGATATTCGATTCGGGCGGAGGGAGTTCCGACTAGGGGTGTCCGGAGCCGAACTATCATCATCGGCCGGACTCCAAGACTATGAAGATACAAGATTGAAGACTTCATTCCGTGTTCGATGGGACTTTCTTGGCGTGAAGGCAGCTTGGCGATATGGATATGTAGATATCCTACCATTGTAACCGATCGGTAACCCTAACCCTATCCGTGTCTATATAAACCGAGGGTTTTAGTCTCAGAGGATCTAACAACAATCATACCATAGGCTAGTTTCTAGGGTTTAGCCTCTTTGATCTCGTGGTAGATCCACTCTTGTAACACACATCATCAATATTAATCAGCAGGACGTAGGGTTTTACCTCCATCAAGAGGGCCCTAACCTGGGTAAACATCGTCCCTTTGTCTCCTGCTACCATCCGCCTAGACGCACCAGACCCCACCCGAGATCCGGTTTTACACCGATACGGCTTTTGCATCATGGGCCAATTCACTTGGCCATCCGAGCAGATTGAAAGCTACGCCCGCCATCGTGTCAGATTTGAAGTTTGAACTATATGGCGACGTTCACGGAGACTTGATCTTCGACGATTCGAGCAACTGCCGCGCCGACCGCCACGATGGGCATGATCTAGCTCGCTACAAACAAAGGCCTCGGAGGTCGCATCAAGGTCCGCCCGACCTCAACTCGAGCCGATCAAGGCCTAATCGAGGACGGTGGCGGACACCGCCGGGGCTGCAATCTCACGGGCGATCGAAAACACCAGCTTTGTCTTGCAAAGCTTGCACTGCAGCGATTCCTCCGACCAACCTTCCACCGCTAATCGAATCCGACACATCATGGAGTTCACCATCATGACATCTTTCAGACGCCTTCGCGACACTTTCACTAAAGTCTCTCTCTTTATCAGAGAGCCATGGTCACTATGGTCGCTAAGGTTGGGATAAACCACCCACGCACTCCACTTCAGTTACTGATTTAATATGCTCACCGATTCTCAAGACATTGACGGTATGGACGACGTATGTAGGAGATTTACAGAACCACTTATAGCAATCGGACAACCACCTCATCCCATTTATGTATACATGGTGGACACACCTAAAAGAAACGATGATTTAGGAACAAAGGGACGAACGAGGATCGTTCTGTCGGGTTTTGTCACGGCATGTCCTCGTGAAAGGACTTAGTCGTGGAGCCATCGCCACGGGTTAACTTGAAGGGGTTAAAGCGGACGAAAGACAAGAGTTTATACTAGTTCGCCCTTCGATGAAGGTAAAGCCTACGCCTAGTTGTGATGGATTGATGTGGTCTCATGGCTAGGGAGCAAATAAGCTTCGCTTAGGCCTCGAGTTGTTGTTGTTCGCCCTGAACCGCCCGGTCATCCCCTTATATACACGGGTGACGCCTGTCGGTTCGAGAGTCCCAATCTCCGTTCATACTGTGATCCGGGTTGGTCTCTCCCTATTCCTAACTTACAATACAAGTTTATACCAGTCGGGTTTACGCCATGTGTTCTAAACCGACCAGTGCCTTGGGCCCTTACTTTCTACTTGCTTTTACACCGTTGAACTATCGATGAAGTTAACCTGGCCCAGATAGGCCGGTTTACGCCCAGTAGTAATATCCCCAACATTAGGCCCCAGATTGATTTGAACAGGTTCATGTCAATCCTTGATAAAAAATCTTCAACTTCAACATCTTCTTGTAATTGTTGAACCGCCGGATGTCCCTTCTCCGTTGCCGTAAACCGCCGTATTGATTCTCCCGTGATTTTTTAGAACCGACGGACGCTATCTTCGAGCACCGCAACGGTCCGTCATGACATCACTCTTGCATGAAAAGGATCAAAAGATTCCTTCATTAATGATTATCTCGAAAATCGAGGCGCGCCCACTGGCCGCTTCGGACGCCTTTGATTCTTGCACCCTTTTACTCTTCCCTTCTAAATAAAGCCCGAGGGCCCCTTTTCTTCCTCTGTATCTTCTTCTTCCTCGCGACGACCTCAGCTCAAGCCGCCGTCCGCGACCTTCGAGAACTGCACCAACCAAGGCCAGATCAACCTGAGTTAGATAAGAGACTCGTCCCCCTCCGCCGTATTCTCAGCTGTAAACTTCTTCTTTCTTTGCCTTTAGATCTGCATAAGTCTTTAAGCTCATCCGCACAGCCCTCCATTGTTCCTCTTCCTCCTACCTTCTCGCGTGGTAGTTTTAATCCAAAACTGTATAGATCTCCCCGCGTAGTCATTTCACATCTGCTTTTAGTACTAGCAGCCCTTCCTTTTCTTCCGTAGAGTATACATCCTTCTCGCTTTTTCTTGAACGCTTTTAAAGAACGCAGAAAACTGTTTTATAGATGCCGTAGATCCAAATAGATTTGAACATTGTGTGAAACCTGTTTCGCCAACACTTAGCGTAAATCTTGAATCGGGCCTTTCGCCTATGGACGGTTTAACTTGATAGCCAATCCGCCATATGTCATTAGCCCTCTTAAACCGCCAATTGTACCTTGCATTGTAATTTCACCGTTTAACACTGAATTTTTCGCTACAAACCGTAGATGTGAACCGCACTGCTTGATTTTTTTCAGCCCCTTCCGGAATGGCAAACAATCCTCTTCTGTAATTGGGTTCCCCGGATCACGGAAACACAGCTCAACGGCTACGCCACCACCGGGCGCTTTAGCCTCAAAAATGTTCTCCATCAAGAAGTTCTGGAATCGAATGTCCGTCAACCTCAAGAAGGAGAGGTGATTGTTTTATGCAACACCTAGACCGGGATTCAGCCCGCCCGATCAAAATTCCGGATGTCCTCGCAAGCTTCCAACTCCATCCACAAGATATTGGTCCAACTCAGGTCCAATATATGCAACTTTCAAGTATTCTCGCAAAGTCTATCTTCAAGAAGAACCAACCGTGGAGTTATTCCGAGATTTCTTTTCATTTGAACCGCCAGAGAGTTCTCTGACGGTCCTAACACAGAACTTGGTGGTGTTTCAATCCAAAAAGGAAAGAAGTGGATCACGCCAAACATCATAGCTATCCCAAAGATTGGAATCAAACCTGGTTCTATTGTCGAACACTGCTCCTAACGGAGAAAATCCTTGCCGGGTTATCGCCTCACCGCTTAGCAACAACCACCCATTGCCTTTGCGCTGACCGCCGCAGAACGGAAGAACTTTGCACCTCAAATTATCAAACTCCGGCTCATGGCCAACGGTTTAACCGGTATTGACCTTGTCCGCTGTCGGGTTTCTTGGGGCATCTTGCCATTGTCCGCCGCCGGATTGATGCACGAATACACCGTGACGCTAGAGATCCTCAACGACATATCGAAAGCTATCAATAATCGAGCTTGAAGTTACCGAGACAAAGGAAGAAAATGCTCGATGAACCGATCTCCGCAGCCAAACCGGTTGGCCCTCTCAAGGCTCTCCAAATAAACCGCCTCATGTAAGGTTCCTCTCAATTGCTATACTGACTTTGATTCCATATTGATTGTATTAATCCTCTCAGACATTCTCGTGCTAATAGCTCCTTTTGAAACGAACTAAACCGCCCGGTTCCTCGATAAAGACCAAGATCACCAAGAAAGCCGGAGAGGAAACCACGAGTCTTCTCAACCGAAGATGAAGAATCGATGCTGAGGTATAGCTTGACTCACTTGGTTCTTTTTTCATTCATTTTATCGACAGCTATAATTCCTGTGATGACGCCGAGGCCAGCCATGCGTAACCTGTTGAGGTAATCCTTCTTTCTTCCGATTCTGATTCTATCTCGATCTTGTATCAAGACACGGAAAGTGAAACAATCTCACTCTTGTGCTCATTTGAATCCAAAACTTTTTGAAGACACAGAACTGAAGAACGCCAGACGACCGCAAGATAGCGGTCAACAAATTACATCGTCCGCCTTAGTTGACACACCAACCCGTAAACGCCCGAGGTGACTTGTTCTCCTGAAAGTATCCTTTGAAAGGTTTCTTCCGATGCCCTCTCAATCCGTCTCGACCACCTGTGCTTCTTCCAACTCGTCTGGCGGTTCATCAACCACTGCCTCCTCTCAAAGTTGCCGTGGGTATATAACCTTAATTTGTTCCTTGTATTTGTCGGTTATCATATTCTAACCTTGATGTTGTAGCACCAAGGCTCGTTTTAGTAAAAAGGCCAAGACCTCGAATTCATCAGGATGTTGATCCGAGAAGACTCCAGAGCATCATGGTAAAATCCCGGTTGCTAAAGACAACTCATTGGGAAAATCAAGATGCCAATGCTAATCCGCCAGAGGTTGAACCGATGTCCAAGTTGAGACTTACATCCTCCGCTCCTCCGAGTCCCGCAGCATAACAACGGACTCAATCGCTGATCCGCCAAGCCCGGTATGAAAGCGCCACAGCTTGAAAATGCTAATCCGCCAGCCCGACCAAAGATGATGATGTCGAGTTACGGCACCGATATACCGCTTCGCAATCCGTTGCTCTATCAAAGCATGTACAAGGAAGAATTTATCGCCATGAGCAAAGGGAGAAGACTGATCCGTCACCTATAACAATTTCTTCGCCTAAGACCTTCACTGCTCGAACTGCTCTACACGAGCCGTGATTTTGAAGCCGGTTTGGTAAATCTTATGAAGGAGCGCTGAGGTAAATAACAGTTTCTCTTGTACCTTCATTGCATAGTAGCCCCGAGGGCCTGTTTGTAATCTTCTTTCAAGCCGTACTTGATATAGAACTCAATACTTTTAATCCACTGCTAGAAGTTTCTAAGGGTTCAACTTAATATAGTTAAACCGACTTAACATAAACTCAATGCTTCGTAATTCATCGATGTAGTTTCAAGGGCCGTTCAACTTAGTATAGTTAAACCGACTGTAATTTATATCGCCGATCGTAACATGTTCGAGCAAATACCATTAGCCCCCAAGTGTCAAGTTGAATACCTATATTGAGCTTGGGACTTTGTAATTTTATTGGCAGATGAAGATCAAATATGCATTAGCCCTCAAGTGCCAAGTGTATGACCGGTGCGCTTTGACTTGTAATGAAAATATTAACATGCTCCTTTTTGTTGCAGAGTGAGATACGCCAACAAGCCTCACAAATCAATGATCTTCAAGAAAATCTGAAATCTCAACAGAAGAAACCTCCAAGGCCAAGGATGAGTTGAAACCGCCTTTGACTACCATGGAGCAGCTCAAGGAGTGGTTTAAGTCCGAAAGGGTCGGCCGATACCGAAAAGGCGGGCTTGCTAAACGGGCGGAGGATGTCAAGGAGCTATTAAACCGTGACGGAAGAGCTCATCGATTAAAGCGCCAAATCAATGCCATGACCTCTCGCAATATTTGGTAAGCAATGTTTCACCAAGGTTGTGATGAATATTCTGTTTGAAATTTCCTCCGTTTAACTCGAACTTTCTTAAACCGTGTAGGTAGGCGATTCTCATCCGGCTCGACATGCGGAAGAAACTCAAGGTCAGATACGCTTAATTGAACAGCTGTATACCGCACCCAGCGAGTTATTTGCGCCACTTATGATAACGCAGCTCAACATTGATCAAGGACACTGGACCGCTATCTATGATACCAAAGACAGAGAGAAGAATTGAAACGATCCGCCGTCTGGTTGGCACCTTATTGGCACTAACTCACGCAAAGCATGGATAGCTGACCTTGATCCGCCGACATAGCCAAAGGCTTCCCAAAGGCTCAAGAAAATGGCGAAGCATTTGATAATGATGTTTCAAACGGTAACAAGGAGATGCGCCCTTCCAAGAAGTCAATCGGTAAGAGGCCAACTCGACGGTTCACCGCCTTCTACGACGCTAACAATGACGGGTTGAAGTTTATTCTGAAGTGCGTAACCTTGTTCCACCAACCCGTAAGCACACTTATGCCCCTCGACGCTGATCCGCTGAGCTTATAAGTGAAGAGGCTGTCTTTCAGCTTTAACTCGATTGATCGACCACCAATGACTTCCGCCATTGGATGGTGAGGAGGAAGAAGTTGAACCGACGCATTTACCCATCTTCTTCACGCCAACCCGCAATGAAGCTTAATCCGCAAGTCCGTTGATGCATCGTAAACTGCCTGCTATGAAGCAATTCCAAATTTTGGGCCTCAATGCCTTGTAATAGGATAGCCAACACTTTGTTTTTAATATGCCTTCGCAATGATGTCATACACCTTTGATTGAATGATCGAAACCTTCAATTTATATTGCCCGCAGTCACAAAATCTTAAACCGCCACGGGTTTGTTCGCCACCGTTTGTGACATTCATATATATGAAATGAAATATTGAGGTATATAATCAAAATTGTGATACAAAATACCGCCATCATGGAAGTTGGCTTAGCCAATCTTGAAGCGGAGGTTGTATAAACCGCTACCGCCAAAGGAGAAAACAGCTCTCAGAGTTATAATGGTTTACTATGAACCGCTGTCATGATAAGCCCCCGTTACTCCATAATGGATGTTAATGTAAAAAGTCAAACCGAAGAATTATTCCGATTAAAAATGGACCGAATTCCGCCAATTGACAGTTTGAACTGTTTGAAAATGTTATCGTTTAAGAAACGCAACAAAATCAAATAACAATGAAAAACATGGAAGCAAAGGCAATGATAAACCTTGGTAAAAAGAAGGCTTTATCGAGCCGATCGATGGTGTTACCATGGTCGGACACGACCAAGCTCCCTATAAGGTGTAGCCATGGTTCAAGTCAGCCAGGTCCCCAATCAAACCGTGGCATTATGCCGATCAAGTGGCGTGGCAATGGTCTGGGTTCACCAAGCCCTGTGACTCTATGGCCTTAGGCCGATCAAGAGGCGTGGACTGGTTCAGACTTGACCATGTCCCTGTGATCGTGGTTGCTTATCAAAAGGTGTTGCATTGGTCTTGACGCCACCAAGCCCCCAAGTGATATCATAAAGCTTTTGAAAGCAAACTCAGTAAACCGAGGCCGCTAAGACAGTAATAACCCATGTAACCACGCATGATGTAATGTAACATACCCGCTTTAGCCGAGGCTCCTGCTTATTACTTTATTCATAATATATACACTGTCATAATATGTACATAAGTAGAGCCGATGGCTCGTATAATAAGGTCAAGATGAGCTATGTTCCACGGCCCGTTGGTCTCCTCTCGACGTATGCGTGAGTCTTTATGCTCTCGAATATCGATCATAGTAGTACGACACAGCAGATTTGCTGACCATGAAAGGTCCCTTCCCAAGGTGGGGATAACTTGTGCATATCACCTGGTCTTGGATGAGCCAAGCACCAAATCTCCTTCTTGAAAAGTTCGTTCCGACCCGCGACTATGGTAACGACGAAGATCCTGCAGTAAATCGCCGAGCTGGCAGCTGCTATGTCACACTCCTCATCCAACCGGTCCATAGCGCCTTGTTGCGGCCGCCTCTTGTCCGCTTCAACATAAGCTGCCACACGAATCATGACGGATGTCATGGGAGAACCGCCTCCATAGACCATAAAGAACGGTGTATCCCGTGGATCTGTTAGGCGTAGTATTACTCCATAACACACATGTAGCTTCTACCCAACAACCTGGTGTCCTCTCGCAAAGGGACCATAAGCCGCTTGATGCTCTCAAGATCTCTTGATTGGCTCTTTCCGCTTGACCATTGGACTGTGGGTGAGCTATCAAGAAACGCTGCCGATGTGCTCACGTCACAGAACCTTCATGGCACCTTTGGACAAATTGGTACCATTATCTGTGATGATACTGCAGGAAAGCCAAACCGAAAATCACCTTTTGATGAACTGAACCGTGGCCGCATCACACTTGCTAATAGGTTCCGCCTTTACCCACTTTGTAAACTTGTCGACCGCCACCAAGAGGTGGGTCTTCTTGTCCTTGGACCTTTTGAAAGGCCCAACCATATACCCCGTTGCAAACGCCAAGTAATTGGAATCATCCTCAATTGGGCCGACATGAGACGCTGAAAACTTTTGGCAACCATCACATCGTCAAGATCTTCGACAAGATGAGCAAAACCAATAGAAACGTTGAACGCTTTAGCCACCAAGGATTTTGAACCCGGGACCACAATCTCCTTCGGATCTCACCAATATTTCCGC
This sequence comes from Aegilops longissima, assembly GCA_021605205.1. NCBI lineage: Eukaryota > Viridiplantae > Streptophyta > Magnoliopsida > Poales > Poaceae > Aegilops > Aegilops longissima. The sequence goes on along the minus strand of JAHIAM010002287.1, from coordinate 4,110 downwards.
CTTCCTCGGGGACACCAGCGTTGAAACGCCCACACGCGAATGATGCACGCCATTAAAATGGTCATAGACTTAGATCGCCGGATATCCGCCGCCAACGCCTCATCTTCCGTAACTCGCCCCGTTCATTACGCAAGATAAGGAAGGCCCAACGAGTGACGGAAGAGTGCCACCAATTGAGCCTCCGGATGGAATAGCCAACCGCTTCACCGGGAGCTTGACCGATTTGCAAAGACGCCCAAAAACATTGGGCGGACCGGTTTTGGAGAGCCCAACCCTTAAAGCGCCCGCCGCCATTCTTCCGACGGTCCACGGGTCCACCCGAAGCCCTTGAAATGACCTCACAAATTTCCACCTCACGCACGATATGCACCATGAGGGGTCCTTGAATCCCAAGTGCCACACCTGAGCCACTAGGTCCGAAGTCACCAAGCACTTAACCCCTTAGATTCATCTCCTTAGCCATCCGGAGACCATGGAGCAAGGCTTCATACTCACTGCATTGTTAGTACAAGGAACATTGGAGAACGAATAAAACTTGTCACCTTGGGGAAGAAACACCCAGCCCCGAGCCTCCAATTGCCCGGATCCCAAATGGATGGTCCAATATGTGGATCCCTTTTTTTCGTGTGTTGCAACTCCGCCCAATCATTAATGAAATCCAAAGTGTTGAGACTTCACCCCGCCCGAGGCACGATTTTGCACGCGGCCCAAGCCTATAGCCCACTTAGCAATCCGCCACGCTCTTCTCAGAGATATCGCCAAAGGAGCGAATCACCACCGGATGGGGTGCCTTGAAATACCCCTTCCCCAATAAAACCCATACCACCGCCAATGCGGATACCTTTTGCTTAGATTCATAAGTACTCGGATATAGTAAACCGGACGTTGAACCGATGCCCTTCCCCCCCTTCCGCTTAAATGGCCACGCCGCCCCGCATTAGCGAACATAACAAAGCGCCTTTGTCAATGGGAGCGGCGAGCACGCGGTTGGCCAATTGCCGCTTAAGTCCTCCAACGCTTTCGGGGGCCGGACTGCAAAACCGACCGTTTTTTCAAAGATTGGTAAAAGGGATGGCCTTTCCCGAGGCGGCCATAAACCGCCCAAGGATCGCCGCCAAACGCTGGACATCCAAATACACTTCGTTTAGCCAGAGGAATAGCCGAATCTTCCCGGATTAGCTTCAACCTTCTTACACGAAAACCTAACTTGCTCGCCGAACACCAAAGACACATTGGCCGGGTTGAGCATCATCTTGTAAACCCGCAGTTGTCAAAGGTTTCTTCAAATCGCCAATCGTTCCTTCCCTTGATTTGACCACAATATCATCAACATAGGCGGTACATTACGGCCGATCTTTTATGCACAATTTCAACAGCGGATAAGTTGTGGGCGCCTTGAGCCCAAAAGGCATAGATACAAGCGAAGGTCCAAAGGGAGTGATAAACGGCTTCTCCGGTCCTTAATGCCATCTTGATCTGATGATACCCGAATATGCATCCAAAAAGCTCAACGCCACAACCCGCAAAGGGCATTAACCGTCAATGCGGGAGGCAAAAGGATCCGGCAAGCCTTTGTTAAGATCTGTAATCCACACAGCGCCAAGTGCCGTTTTTTAAGAACCAGACCGGATTAGCAAGCCACCGATGGAAGACTTCAACGAAAAACCAGCTTAAGAGCCCGCCACCTCCTCTCCAATGGCCTTTGCGCTTTTTTCTTAAACCGCGGAGAAACCGCTTCACCGGTTTGTACTTGGGATCAAATTAAGAGGTGTTTGCGAGTTTGGACACCGGCATGTCAAGGCTTCCGCAAAATGTCCCGATTTCACGGATGAACTCGAAGCCCTTCCTATTTCGGATCCAAGTTGGCACCGATGCGAACGCTGGACGAATCCTGCACGAAGTCCAAGCTTAGTTCCCGCCGATTTGAATTTCGGGAATCATGCTCGAGTTGGCTTCTTCAATGGAGTCATTCCCGGATCAACATTGTCCTTATAAACTTCAGCCCTATGGAAAAACCGACTCCGAGCCGATCCCTTCCTCACATTCCAAAGCGATCTTGGGCTCCATGAACCGTTATTGCCCCTTGTGACCCGCATCTTGAGCTGCAAATAGATATAACAAGGCGCCATGAACTTGGATAAGTTTCCGCCAAAGGGCATGATATGGACTTTGATTTTACCACTTCAAACGCCAATGTTTCCGATCCGAGATATTCATCACCAAAGGCCACTTCTGAGCTATTTTACCAAAGGATATGTGACTTGCTGGTACCACACCATGGAACACCGTATTGACGGTTTGAGATGTTTATCCGTTAGCCCCATAGACGGAAGGTCTATAGTATAGGATGTTAATGCTGCTCCCCTCCATCCATGAGTACCTTGGTGAACTTATAACCTCCCACCGAGGTGCCACCACTGTATTAGCGACCGATTGTAACCCGGGAGGATGATCCTCTACCCATATATGGGCTGTCAACGAGGTAATGGGGCACGCCGTTCAACAACGGACGCCCGCTCAACCTTCCGGCCTCGCTTGTTAAGTAGTGGTGAAGACATGGTACTCCCACTATTCAACCGCTGGTTGCTCGAAACCCGACGTTGTTGCCGGGTTGTAACCACCTTGGTTATTCGATTGTTCGATTGTTATGTCCGCTCGATTACCATTAAATCCTGAACCGAATTTCTCCACCGAATCGCCCGGATCCCAACCGCCCGAACCTTGATCATACCGAAAGCATTAGAACCTTGAACTCCCGATAATGTAGCAACCTTCCAGAGGTGGTTTGTTCATCTCCTTCGCCCCATGCTTAAGGTTGATTCAATAGTAGTTCAAGCGTCCGGATTGGGATTAGGCGCCCACTTCGATTCCCGGGTTTACCTTGCCCGGCCCTTGTCCCGCGGTTGGGTTAGCAAAGTCCATGTTGCCATTCGCTTACGCTTGCCCCCCACCAACCCGCCGAAAAGTTGTTGGCCCTTGAGTTGTTGTTCTTCCTTCCTTCCCGTCTTTGCCATCACGACGGATCCTTGGTACTATCAATCAGCATACTTCACTAAAGGCCCATGAGAGTGCCCATGTTTCAAAACCGCTTCATGCCTCAACTTCAACTTCAAAGGCTTAAACCGCAGTTGCCTCCGGGTTAAGATCGCAAGTCAGTGATCCGCCCCGCGAGTGCAAGATTTTAAACGCCTGCATCAATGGGTTGTTGACTCCTTCCTCGAAAAGCCGGTCCACTACGGACATGGGCTGCTTTGTATCTTTGAAATTTGATAAACCGGTCCGAATCGGGCCCATGAATTGATAGAATTGGGCGGCAAGCTCTTCAACCGTACGGCGGCCTTCAGCATCATGGTGAAGTACTTTACACGCCCCTATCCACATCCAAAGATTCCATGGCCATCTCATAACTTTCATCCATGCTTCGAGCAAATCGGCAAAGTAATTGGCACCTTCGGACCTGAAGTCTTTGGGCGGGAAATTTGAAAGCGGGACAAGGCACCCTAAGAGTTAGGGTAACCCCAGCTCAACCGAGATGGTTTGGACGAACCGGCGAAGCGTAAGCCCGGGTTGCAACCGCCCCCCCGCCGGCCCGGCCCACCACCTGGGCGTATCGACGCCACCTGCCGGGTTGTTCCACGGGCGCAAACGCCGCATTACTTGATACGGCCGTTCATCCACGGCTGCTATAGTCGCCTGGGGTGAGGGATCCGGCCCCGCATTTAAACGCCCCGTTGACCAAAGTTCCTAAGGAGCTCCTTGACCCGCCGGTTTACCGCCTCGTGGTGAATCACCTTCAATTGAATAGCCTCCACCGGCGCAGGCAACAAGGTTATCCATCGGGTTGGAGTAGGACCGAGGTGTTTGGTAGCTCGAGGCGACCGGGCGTTATGGGAGGTAGATCTATTGGGCGGACGCCGCTTCGCCCTGTGCTTCGCCCCGTTTACCACCGCGGATTACGGTTCCCCGGGTGTTGAAGAGGTCTTCCTTCGGAAGGCAAAGATCCATTTTCATGACTTCATGTGACGCCTCGATCCAACATGAGCCTAAGTTTGGCATCTAAAGCGCCCGCCCCCATCCCGCCTGCAATGCTAGATCCGCTTAGCCGAGGAT
>JAHIAM010002286.1:0-31156 GCA_021605205.1 Aegilops longissima | reverse complement strand
CCGCCACCCGTCCTCCGGATCCGCGCTTCTCCGGTCTCCTTCCTCCTCTCCGGCGAGTTCTCCGGGGAGATCTCCGGCGACCCTCGATCCGCGTGTGAAAACCCTAGATCTGTTTTCGGAGGGGTATATTTTCTAAGTCCCGAATCTGCAACATTTGTATGCCTTGTTAATTGCATCGTATCTCCTTGCATACTGCTCCGTTTCATGCGTGTAATATATCAAAATGTTCTTCAGGTTGTGCTCTACATTTAATTCCATTGTTCCATGCTTGTTTGAGTCCATCTTTATGTCCTAATCATCGTTGCAAGAGTGCTATATGATGTTATCTGCTATCTGTTAACAGAACTTGATGAGTTGTCATTTTTGTTGCATTTGATGTCCGAGTCTGTTATATTTTGTTGCCATGTAAACCTGCTGCTACCATGAGTTCTGTGCATAATCTGGAGATGTTCACTAAGGGTGTTTTGTTATACATGTTATGATCTATCCATCCATGGCCCTGGTGGCATTTATAGCCTGCTGTATCTTGTTGCAATCTTGCTCCAAATTTGCTAAATAATGTTGTTGTCAGCCTGTTGACATTAAGTTCAATGTTGCCATGATTGTTGTTAGTGATCCAAGCATGCTATGAACATGCTATTGCCATTCTTAGCATCATATTTATGCCATCTAGCTGTTGGTTACCTTGTCATGCCATGTATTGCTCTGTGGTGAGTGATTCAAGCTCACCAACATGCCTACTTATTGTTTTTCCTGCCTTGCTCTGTTTTTCTTCTAGGTCTGAAACTGTTAACGAAACTTGCCATGTTTACATGGGTGCCATCATATCTTCTAATCCTTTTGGGCTCGTGGTCAGTAAGGGACTTTTGTTTATGCTTTGAGTATATTCATGCCATGTCTTTGGTTGCCATGATAAGTTCCTGTAGCATGTTGTTTTCTAGCTCTAAACATTGCAACCTGATGTTATTTCTGCCATGTCTTGTGAATTCTGCTAAGTCTCTGAACCTGTTATTATTTGCAATCTTGCCATGTCCTTTTGAGCGTGTTCTATTAGTTTCTGGAATTAGCTTAGTGTTCATGTTTTGGTTATGCTTTACCTGTAGATCATGTCTATGCCTTTTGTTTTCATGTTGTGGTGTTGTAGCATGTTGTTTTGATGCTTGCAAGATGTCTAGTTGCTGTTATGGACAGATTGTTGTTATATATTGTTTGGAGTGTATGTGTTGCACCGTTGATCCGTTTTGAGTGTGCTCTATATGAAACTTGCTTAGTTTTGTATGTAGTTTCATGTTGCCTTGCTGCATCAATGTTTGGAGTGTGTTGCTTGATGTTTGAATGCATTTTGCATCAATGCCATGCTTAACTTGTTTTGCTCATATCTTCTAGGCCGTAGCTCCGACTCTAATGGACTTTATATGTAACTTGACTAGAATTTCGTGTAGATAATCTTGGTGCATCTTAACTGGCTGTTTAACAACTTGAACATAAGGTTTATTCAGATCTGGACCAATTTTGAAATTTGCATATGAGGACTTACCGGATTTGTATATGTTGTTACCGGCCTCATTTAAACTTGCTTTGATGTGTTGCTCTTGTATGCATCATCTCTTGCCATGAGTAGCTGCATGTAGCCTTGTCATGCATCATACTTGGTTGAGCATCATGCCTTGTTCATATGTGGTGTGTTTACCTTGTTGTGTGCTTCTTCTCGATAGTTCCCGTTTCGTTGCGATCGTGAGGATTCGTTCGTCTACACTTGGTTCGTCTTCGTGGCCACATCTTCTTCATGGACTCGTTCTTTTTCCTTGCGGGATTTCAGGCAAGATGACCGTCACCTTGGATCTCATTACTATCATTGCTATGCTAGTTGCTTCGCTCTACCGCTATGCTGCGTTACCTACCACTTGCTTATCAAGCCTCCCAAGTTGCCATGAACCTTTAACCTTTGCCACCCTTCCTAGCAAACCGTTGTTTGGCTATGTTACCGCTTTTGCTCAGCCCCTCTTATAGCGTTGCTAGTTGCAGGTGAAGATGAAGATTGCTCCATGTTGGATTATGTTTATGTTGGGATATCACAATATCTCTTATATTATTAATGCATCTATATACTTGGTAAAGGGTGGAAGGCTCGACCTTATGTCTGGTGTTTTGTTCCACTCTTGCCGCCCTAGTTTCCATCATATCGGTGTTATGTTCCCGGATTTTGCGTCCCTAACGCGGTTGGGTGATTTATGGGACCCTCTTGACAGTTCGCTTTGAATAAAACTCCTCCAGCAAGGCCCAACATTGGTTTTACCATTTGCCTCACCACCACCTATACTTTTCCCTTAGGAGTCGCGCTCCCGAGGGTCATCTTTATTCAGCCCCCCCCGGGGCCAATGCTCGTCTAAGTGTTGGTCCAAACTAGAGCCACTTGTAGCACCACCTCGGGGAAACTTGAGGGCTGGTTTTAGTTGTACGTAGTGTTCATCCGGTGTTGCCCTGAAAACGAGATATGTGCAGCTCCTATCGGGATGTCTGCGCATCGGGCGGCCTTGCTGGACTTGTTTTACCAGTGTCAAAATGTCTTGTAAACGGGATTTCGAGACTGATCGGGTCTTCCCGGGAGAAGGAATATCCTACGTTGATTGCGAGAGCTTATAATGGGCTTAGTTGGGACACCCCTGCAGGGTTTGAACTTTCGAAAGCCTTGCCCGTGGTTATGTGGCAGATGGGAATTTGTTAATGTCCGGTTGTAGCAAACTTGAAGTAAACTCTTCTAAAATACACCAACCGTGTGCGTAACCGTGAGTGTCTCTTTTCGGGGTTGATCGAGAGGAGAACACGGTTTCTGGGTTATGTTTGACGTAAGTAGGAGTTCAGGATCACTTCTTGATCATTACTAGTTGACGACCGCTTGCTTTGCTTCTCTCCTCGCTCTTATTTGCGTAAGTTAGCCACCATACATGCTTAGTCGCTGCTGCAACCTCACCACTTTACCACTTTCCTTACCCATTAAGCTTTGCTAGTCTTGATACCCATGGTAATGGGATTGCTGAGTTCTCGTGGCTCACAGATTACTACAACACCAGTTGCAGGTGCAGGTTACGCGATGATCATGACGCGAGAGCGATGTTTGCTTGTTTTGGAGTTCTTCTTCTGCTTCTTCTTCGATCAGGGGATAGGTTCCAGGTCAGCAGCCTGGGCTAGCAGGGTGGATGTCGTTTGAGTTTCTATTTGTGTTTCATCCGTAGTCGGATGGTGCTCTTATGTATGTTGTATTGATGTATTCATGCGACATTGTATGCCTTTTGTATGTATCCCCATCTATTATGTAATGTTGATGTAATGATATCCACCTTGCAAAAGCGTTCCAATATGCGGGTCTATCCTTGGTGGGACCTTCGAGTTCCTCTTGGATAGGGTCGCATATTGGGAGTGACACTGATTGCTTGAACAATGTTGCGACAACATGGTTCATCGACAGCACGATGGCCTGACGGGCATGCTTCGGCGGCCACCCCGGTTGCTTCCATGATATTGCGACGACACACTTTGATGGCCGCGGTGTACTTTCACGGTTTCGGCGATGGTATGACGGCAATCCCACGGGCTGCTTTGATGATGTTACAATGGCGTGCTTCAATAGCCGCGACGAAACACAATGATGGCGTGCTTCGAAAGGTCACGGCAATGATGCGCTGTCATGCTTGGATGCCGCGATGATGCTCCGGTGAAGGCCCGACTTCTTCAATGATGTTCCACTGGTGTCCTTCAATAGCCGCGACAATGTTGCGATGAACCACAGTGACGGTGTGCTTCAACGGTCACTATGATGTTGTGATAGCGTGCTTCGGCGCCGCGACGATTCTCGGCAAAGGCCCGACTGCTTCGACGATGCTACGACGGCGCGCTTCCATGCTATGGCAGTGTTGCGACAATGGCACGACTGTTTTGACTATGATATGACGGCAGCCCGGCTGCTCCGATGATGATGCAATGGTATCTATTCTTCGACAACCGTGACAACGGCGGAGATGTCAAGGATACTACCTTAAGCATTGTTAAATCCAAGCAACCAGGACACTATGAGCTTGCTAGTATTAAATCCAACAAACACGCACATTCAACGCCAAGATTATGGTGTTCTGGAATCTTTGTTAGCTACTTCCTACGTGCTTCCTTGAAAATATTTTTAGCATCACGTACATGTGTAACTACATGAAAAAGTAGAAGTAGAATGAAACTGTTAAATAGTCACGGGGACTCACGGGGACCATTTAACTTCGGATGCGCGTCTAGTCAGTACCACGGCTACGCGGTCAGACAGCAGGTGGGCTAACTTCGCAGGCAAAGAGAAAGAGCCTCCGTGCCATAGCGATTGAACGGAGCCTGACGCGGCTGCTGAAACCAACAAATCATCCGATTGTTTTTAAACAATTTCCTAAAGTTAATTTGCGTTTCTTCTTTGGGGCGTGCTACATGTTGGCCAAGATCTGTCGGCTCGCGAGCCATCTGATTCATTGAGCGAGCTGTCCGTATCGATTCCCTTCTTTATTTATGCAACAAGACCCTTGTTGCAAAAACTCATCTTCTTTAATTTCCTGCAACAAGGTCATTGCTGCAAAACCTCCTCTTCTCTATATTATTGCAACAAGACCCATGTTGCAAAACCTCCTTTCTCTATTTTTTTTGCAACAAGATATTTGTTTCAAAAAGTGCAACCTTATCTCCCCTGCGTGTAATTTTGTGTACAAAGATGTGATGTAACTTTTGTAACAAAGGTATTATTGCAGTTTTTTTTTTGCAACAATGCTGATGTTGCAGAATTTTTTTCTTCCTACAACGTAGGTGATGTTATGGACGGAAGTTTTACAACATGGATGTTGTTGTAGAAATCTTTCTTGCAATAGGGAAGATGTTGCAAAAACAAAAACAGAAAAGTGAGCCATTAGGCGCCACTTGCGAATCTTCGTCCTGAAGCAGTGAGTCGTCATGGTTCTTTAGGCCGCGCATCCGCTATAGCTGACTCCTCATCGGTGCTTGCCGCCGCGGTGCCAAAAAAGTTGTCGTCCCGACTAGCAACAAGTAGCAGCAAGCAGCCAACTTGCCTAGCTCGTCGTTCCACGGCCGCCGCAACACCCGAACGGCCTCGCCCCACGGCATCACTCCGCTGCAGCCCCCAAACCTGCAGGGCGGGCAGTCCGTCCAACAGCACATGGCCATGGCAGGGTCGAGAAAGAAAAGGAGATAGGAGAATCAAGGTCAGCGTGAATAAAGATAGTGCGAGGCGGTTTCTAGACGTGGCCTGACCCCACACGACGCGCGACACGCGTGCAAGGCGGCGGACACGCCGTTTTCAGCCGGCTGATTCACAGTGTTTCCCTTCTTCTACATGCACGTGGATGGGTATATTTTTACATTTTTAATCTGTGGGGAAAGAAAGTTCATCTCTTGTACGTTCTCAAGTTGCATAAAAATAAGAGTTGCATGATTTTATTTGATCTGAGTCGTAATAGCCTAGGCCCTTAAATCAATGGTCTGTATTTTTCTCTTCAATATATGGGCCTTTTTGACTGTATTTTTACTGAGATTTATCGATTGATCTAGAACCTAATATTTATCGGCCCGACCAGATAAACGGTTCATAATTTCTGATTAGCATGAGAATTTCTTGGGAGTCTATAATTAATAGTAAGTATATATATATATATATATATATATATATATATATATATATATATATATATATAGCTATTGATATAGATGTATATTTTTTGCGATAAACCTTCTGATCTATTCGTTTCAATCATGGCAGTACAACGAACACCAGAAATAATAAAAAATACATCCAGAACCGTAGACCACCTAGCGACGACTACAAGCACTATAGCGATCCGAAGGCGCGCCGCCGTCATCGTCCCTCCCTCGCCGGAGTCAGGCACAACTTGTTGTAGTAGACAGTTGGGAAGTCGTCGTGCTAAGGCCCTATAGGACCAACGCACCAAAACAACAACCACTGCCGATGAAGAATAACGTAGATCGAAAAGATCCAACCCGAAGACACACAAATATAGACGAATAACAACCAGATCCGAGCAAATTCACCAAGGATAGATCTACCGGAGACACACCTCCACAGGCCCACCAACGATGCTAGATGCACCAACGGAACGGGGGCTAGGTGGGGAGACCTTTATTCCATCTTCAGGGACCCGCTGCCATCTTACCTTCATGAGCAGGACACAAACCATAACAAATCTCAGAGGAACAACTAACAATGGAGCCCACCAGCTGGCGCTTGCCAGGATTCACCGCGCCCTCATTGTCATAGGGCCAACGGAGATGAGGCAGGCATGCGGCGGAGCCGGCCGAGGTACAAACCTTAGCTTTTTTGAGGAGGTGCCGGCTGCATGGCTCCTCGTTGATTACTACATGCAATATGTAAGTATATATATGTATATTGATATAGATATAGATAGATAGATAGATAGATAGATAGATAGATACATTGATAGATGGATATAGATATAGATATATATTGATGATATGGCCAGACCTTTTTTTATTATATTTGAGTGAATGGGGAGTAAATGTCTCTAGCGACAATGCTATAACATAACCTCATATATGCTTCTTGATCCCCAAACACAAAACGAGAATCATATATGGAGGGGAAAACTGTTCTTCTTTGCCTTATGGTACTTGTGCTGCTAGGAAATTCAAGCCATGCTAGTAAGAAATCAATCTCCATGTCCCTATATACGTGTTTCCCTTATCCCTCCAAGCGTAGTAGAACTCCACAAGTTTCTTAGTTTGGATATCTCTTGCTGACGTATTTTCTTGAAAACAGGGAATTGCCATACCTATCGTGCTTTCTGGGAACCTTTTATTTGCTTTCCTGCTACTTGCCAGGCAACATGCGAGCAGAAGTGGCGGAATCTCCTTGATCATTCGTATTGTCATGCTGATAACATTTTGGTAAACTCTTGTATGTGTGTTGTCTGTGATAAGTGACTATATCGAATTGCACTTCTCCATCATGTCAAACAATGGAAAATAAATGATGTACAGTAATAAAATACTATGTTGACATACATGTGATATTCTATTTATTTTTATTCTTCTGGTCATAATCCTATACTATGTATGTTCCCAACTGTAACTGTATTTTGATATGAAAAACTATCATGGGATGCAGATCTCCATTAGTTTGGATTCGTTGATAAAGATGTCTTTTGTATTGCTTATAGGTACACACACTTTTTCTCTATAGCATTCCAAAGAAACAAACATTCAACAACTTCAATCAAGGGGGCTAGCTAAATAATCATTCAAATCCCACTGACAAAAGGCATCAGATCCAGGTAACTAATCAAAGAGACAAGTAGACTGTCAAAAATTTGCACTTGCTAATTGTAATTTGCAATGATATGTTGCCAACTACCTCCATTCCTAAATATAACTGCCCCAACGTCTTATAACAATGGAGTTAGTATATCCAAGTAGTAAGGCCCAGTTCTTTTGAGCAGATTATGGAGAATCTCGGTCCCGAAAATCCCGAGCGAAAAGAACTCGATTGAACTTCCAAAATCTCCACCGAATTCTGCAGAATCCTAGTGCAATCTTAAAATCCCAAAATACCTAGCTTCTCCCACAATCTCAGGATTCTGGCTAGTCCCACAAAAGAAAACGTTTCGAAGTATAGTTATACCCCTATTGTATCACATATTTACGGTCAAAATGCCACCCCGCAGTCCAGGCCCAGGACCCCAAAACGAGCGGACGCACCCGACCGCTCGCTCGTCTCCCAGTTCCCGCACCGCATCGGGGCCTTCGAGCCGCCCCCGCCCCCGGCCAGGCCGCCCCCGTGGGCCAGCCCGCCCGACCCGCCCGCCTGCCCGCCCGCCCCGCCCGGCCAGGCCAGCCGACCCGCCGGCCAGCCCGCCCCGCACCGCCGGCCAACCTCCTTGCCCGGTCCGCCTCGCCCTCCCGCCCACCAGTTCGCCCCGCCCCGTCAGCTTCGCGGCAGCGGCTAGGGTTGCCGCGTCGCCGGCGGCCAGGCCAAGCCGTCGCCGCCCCCGCCGGCCAGCTTCCCTCCTCAGCTCCTCCTCGCCCCTCAGTCCGTCCCGGCCCTCAGCCCTGTCCCGCAAAGTTCGACGCCGACGCTCACGGTGAGCCCTCCTTTTTGCATCTCCCTGTTTCTTGATGCTTGAATAATGCTAGCTATTGTTGATAGATAAAAATACATTTCATCAAAAAAATTCTGTCTAAGGATAGTACAGACATTTCAACACACAACACTTTCTAGAATCTCAAGCTACAATCTCTGAAAAGAACTCGAGGACAGATTCTGGGAGAAGCAGATTTTGGGAGAATTTTCCAGAATCCTGATTCTGTAGAATCTTGCCTGAAAAGAACTGGGCCTAAGACTTCCCGTAGAAGTATACTGGGCTATGCTAATAAAGAAAAGACAAGTGCATGGCGGGATTTGAACGGAATAATTTGGTGGTGGTGGTGTACTTCTCACCGTCATGCATTCATAGGAGGCAATAGCGTGTGACGATGTCGACACTGAGGCACTAAGCATGTAGCCAATGATGTTGCTGAGGGAAGCATGTTGTTGATGTTACGGCCGCGGTGGGTGATTCCCGCGTTAAAGCAACGGACCTAAATAGAAATCGCTACATATGCTCGGCCATGGGGAAACAATCTCCCGTGCGATACGTTCGTAAAAAGCAAGGCATATAGATAACATTTCATTGAGCAAACGAGCATCTTAAGCTGCACAAGATAGTAGAGGCACCACGCCAAGTTAGGGCGGCTAGAGGAGCGGTCTAATTAACCACTTAGCAGCAACATAGCTGGAGGGCTCGACACATGTACAGGTGATGTGCCACCACTGCTGCCTGGTGGCCGAAGCACTGGGTGTAGGCACCCAGCACAAGCATAGGTATAGGAGGGTTGGCTAGTAGTGGTCAAATGCAGATCGTAAATGCAACACATCTGAAACAACCCTAGCATGGGCCATTTTTTTGCTAGCGTGTGTTCTTTATTTTACTCAAAACCCTCAAAAAAATTCTAAAGCGGAATGGGCGCTACTGGCCACATGCATGGTATTCTCCGGCTTTATTGATGACGTGGTCAAGAAAGAATCCAGCCAATTCCTCTTGAATTGCTCGCATGCAATCTTGTGGTAAGAGTTCATTCCGCATCTGCCACATCTAATTTGAATAAGGGGGTCAATACAAACATATAAATGAAACTCAACAGAAATGATGGTAATAAAATAAACTTGTGAATATTTTTGCTTACGCACTTCATATTGTCTTTTAGAGTAGCCCCGCCTATTCTTGGCCGTCGCGTTGTAGATGAACTCGCAGACATAGTATCGGCAGTAATTATTCCCGTCTTCCTGCCACAAGCACTTTACGAGAAACAGAGGTCAATCAAACTGATAATGAAGCATTATAAATGGCATTGATGAAAGTACCTAGAATCAATGGTGGATGCGCGGAACTAGCTAGCTAGTAGTACTTACTTTTGGGTATTTCCATCGCAGATACCGCGGCAGTCCAGGAACTTGTGCAGTGAATACTTTCCAAACCCTGCAAGACAAAGAAAACAATTACTTGATATCATGAAATGAACAAAGTTGCCGATATGGTGCGGTAATGATCGATTCAACTTAGTTGTCAAGCATTTTAGACATGTCCGCATAGTCCTCGGGATCTTTTCGTCTCGAGTCTAAGACGTTTACTAGTCCCTGCTCAGGCTTAATCGCTAGGAGAATATAGTGGAACATACACACGCATGCATAACTCATCAATTACATTAATTACTATAACCTCGAGTAATAATTAAGGGAAACCGAATATGCACAAGACAGTAACACTCACTTGAAGTTGTAAGAAAAAAGTATTGTATCTTTGTTTTGATTTATTACCAACGATCGTAGAAAGTTGTCCTCGGTTTCTTTGGCATGAAATGTAACCGTATATTTATCTATGATATTTGTGTTAATGAATCCAATATCATACATTTCAGCTTTTCTGCATTCGACGATCTTCAATCTGCATAATATAGTGAGGATAATTATATATACATGCAATGAAAGAGCTGAGCTATATATAGAGACTTAATGACAGAAGTAGTACTTACAGATAGTAGCAAGTGACCGTTAATTTATCGAGGGCCTTTTGATTGAAAAACTGGAAGAACTCCTCAAATGAATCAGACAACTGCTCAATTCCAAAGAGGTCGTGCTGATCCTCTTTAACTTTCAGCGTCAAAGTATCGATTTTCTTCCCAGACTTTCTGCAGGTTTCCATGTACCAATCATGGAATCTTTGTATCATCATCGTTAGAGTAGTTCCATCTTTGACGAGAGGCTTCCGTACTCGTATTAGAATTCGTTCACCTCCATTATATCAAAATGTGCATCATCGCCGTGCATGTAATCTGTAGGATTGGTATCGGGCAAGGTTCCCGGATGATTAGCGACAATATCGCTAGACACCTTGAGCCGGGGCACGATTGGTTCGCTTGTTCGCCGAGTTGAGGATTTTTTCCCACTTCTCCGTTCTTGTAACCTTTTGTCACTGCAAGTACTTCCCGACCGATTCGCTTCCTTATATGTTCTTTCAGTAATGCGCTCGTAGTTGGTTTGTGGCGGAGGCGATGGTGCTCGCTGCAGGGCATCCAAAGTGCGCTTCGCTTTCACCGGATCTATCTTCTCCTCCGGAGGTGGATGTTTCTTAACTCTTTGCATTTCTAAGTAGTCCTTCACTTGGGCTTGATAGACCTCCGCGTTTTCCTATTCGGTCATCTTGTATGGTAACTTCTCTGGATTCTTGAGAGGACCTAATCTATATTGCCTCCCGCCTCTGGCTGTATTGCTAGACGCCAGAGCAGGCCAAGCGGCTGTGGCTGTCTTCTTTCGTTGCTTACGAGTTGGAGGAGAAGGACTACAACGCGCCGGAGCAGCCGGAGCGGCGGTGGGTCTCTTCCACCCTTGCTGATGAGGCGGAGAAGGAGGAGGCTGATGTCTACTACACAACCTTCTTCTTGTAGACGCTGTTGGGCTTCCAAGTGCAGAGGTTTGTAGGACAGTAGCAAATTTCCCTCAAGTGGATGACCTAAGGTTTATCAATCCGTGGGAGGCATAGGATGAAGATGGTCTCTCTCAAACAACCCTGCAACCAAATAACAAAGAGTCTCTTGTGTCCCCAACACACCCAATATAATGGTAAATTGTATAGGTGCACTAGTTCGGCGAAGAGATGGTGATACAAGTGCAATATGGATGGTAGATATAGGTTTTCGTGATCTGAAAATATAAAAACAGCAAGGTAACTAATGATAAAAGTGAGCGTAAATGGTATTTCAATGGTAGGAAATAGGGCCTAAGGTTCATACTTTCACTAGTGCAAGTTCTCTCAACAATAATAACATAATTGGATCATATAACTATCCTCAACATGCAACAAAGATTCACTCCAAAGCCACTAATAGCGGAGAACAAACGAAGAGATTATGGTAGGGTACGAAACCACCTCAAAGTTATCCTTTCTGCTCGATCTATTCAAGAGTCCGTAGTAAAATAACATGAAGCTATTCTCTCCGTTCGATCTATCATAGAGTTCATAATGGAATAACACCTTAAGACACAAATCAACCACAACCCTAATGTCACCTAGATACTCCAATGTCACCTCAAGTATCCGTGGGCATGATTATACGATATGTATCACACAATCTCATATTCATCTATTCAACCAACACAAAGTACTTCAAAGAGTGCCCCAAAGTTTCTACCCGAGAGTCAAGACGAAAACGTGTGCCAACCCCTATGCATAGGTTCATGGCCGGAACCCGCAAGTTGATCACCAAAATATACATCAAGTGAATCACGTGATATCCCATTGTTACAACAGATAAGCACGGCAAGACATACATCAAGTGTTCTCAAATCCTTAAAGACTCGATCCGATAAGATAACTTCAAAGGGAAAAATCAATCCATTACAAGAGAATAGAGGGGGAGAGACATCATAAGATCCAACTATAATAGCAAAGCCCGTGATACATCAAAATCGTGCAAAGTCAAGAACACGAGAGAGAGAGAGAGAGAGAGAGAGAGAGAGAGAGAGAGAGAGAGAGAGAGAGAGAGATCAAACACATAGCTACTGGTACATACCCTCAGCCCCGAGGTTGAACTACTCCCTCCTCGTCATGTAGAGCGCCAGGATGATGAAGATGGCCACCGGTGAGGGATCCCCCCTCCGGAAGGGTGCCGGAACGGGCTCCCGAGAGGTTTCTGGTGGCAACAGAGGATTGCGGCGGAGGAACTCCCGATATATTGTTTTGTTCGATGGTTTTAGGGTATATGGGAATATATAGGCGAAAGAAGTCGGTCGGGGGAGCCACGAGGGGCCCACGAGGGTGGAGGGCGCGCCCCCTATCTCATGGCCTCCTCGAAGCTTCCCTGGCTTGCACTCCAAGTTCCCTGGATTGCTTCTATTCCAAAAATAACTTTCCCGAAGGTTTCATTCCGTTTGGACTCCGTTTGATATTCCTTTTCTTCGAAACACTGAAATAGGCAAGAAAACAGCAATATGGGTTGGGCCTCCGGTTAATAGGTTAGTCCCAAAAATAATATAAAACTGTATAATAAAGCCCATAAACATTCAAAACAAATAATAAAATAGCATGAATGCTTCATAAATTATAGATACGTTGGAGACGTAAAAGAGGCTCTGTGCTCGGGCGCGCCGGCGCAGGCAGAGAAGGAGGCGGAGTGCCGCCACGTGCCGAAGAAGGAGGCAGAGTGCCCTGATCACTCACCGGAGGAGCAGGCGGAGGAGGGGAAGTGCCCTGATTCGCCGGAGGAGGAGGAGGCGGAGGCGTGCAGTTCGGAAGGTTGATGAGCTCCTTCCGCCATAGGCATGGAGTCTTCATAGCAGAACCTCAAATCCCCTTTACTGGTAGAGTGGTCAAGCATGAGCTTCTCAAATCCCTCCGTTATTTCGTCCACCATCACCCTAGCATATCCTTCTGGAATTGGATAGCAATGAAAAGTTGCGCCGGGTTCAGGAGGCCGAACAGAGCCGACAGCCGCCTTGACTTTGTAGTTCTGCCATTGCGTCATAAGGTGGCAATGTTGAGACTCCGTGATAGCATCCATGGGGTAGCTAGAAGGAGCCGTGAAGACAGGCTCTAGCTGAAGCAGCTCGGTGGAAGCCACGCTGCTTCTCCGCTGAGATGGCGGGGTAGCTTCGGGGGTAGCTTCGGCAGGTCGCTTGCTTCGAACTGCTTCTCATTCCTCTAGCGCTTGTACCCTTGCGTGCAGCTTCTGCAGCTCGGTATGCTCCACTTTCCTCCTCCTCTCTTCGCATTTGTAACCGCCTGCGTCCAGAAACCCAGCCTTCCACGAAACGGAGCCTGGCGTGCCTCGTGTCCGTCCAGGGTGCTCAGGATTCCCAAGGGCCATTGTGAGCTCGTCCTTCTCTCTGACTGGAATGAACGTCCCTTCCTGCGCTGCGGCGATATAGTCCTAAAGGTTCGTGATGGGTATTTGCAGTTGCTCGCTCGTCCAAACCCACTTCCCTGTTACAGGGTCCAAGGTTCCGCCAACCGCGAAGAACCAAGTCCTTGAACGGTCACGTCAGTTCAATGTCTCTGGTTTGACTCCTTTATCAAGCAGGTCAGTCATAAGGTGGGCCAACAACGGCCGGGCTTTGAGGTAGCCACCTGACCCCGTGCGATGGTGATACTCCTTCGTAGCATTTATCTTGTTTGTCCCTGACATCTTCTTACTCCTCTCCGATGTCTTGTTGGCCACAAATGTGTCCCATTGATCTCTGAGCTTCTCATACTGGCCGATGAATTCTGGTGTCTTTTCTTTGTCGACAAACTTTGCTTTCAGCTCATTCTTCCACCTCCTGAATAGATATGCCATCTTCTTGAGAGCACAAGACTTGATCAATGGCTCTATAACTGGATTCTCTGGATCGTCCTCTTCTGGTAGGGTGAAATTTACCTTCAGCACTTTCCAAAGATCCTATTTCTGTCTATCATCGACAAAAGAAACTTGAAGCTCTTCCTTCTTAGGCTGATTCCATAGCTCGATGGTGATCCGGATCATGTCCCTAACAACAACCCCACACTTAGCAGAAAATGCTACCTTGGTCCGGATGGGTTCAATCGGTTGGCCATTGCACGCGATTGCTGTGGTCGTGAACCTTTCATCCGAGCGAAACTTTTTCTTCGGGCCTCGTCTCTTTACCGAAGTTGTGCTCGATCCGGAGGGCTAGAAAAAAGAAGAAAGACGAGAGTGAATATGTGTACATACCAAAACAATGAATGCATCAATTAGCTAGTCAGCACAGGCTTAATTAATATATATACCTGGCCGGACTCTGTTCGGTCATCGGAGCCGTCATCGCGGTCTCCTTCTTGCACCGACATTCGGTCACCGGAGCCATCCTAATCATGTCCTTCCTCCTCCGTTGTTCGATAACCATAGCCTGCCTCACCCTCTCCTTCTAGACCATCAGTTTCGTTGAGATACGACATGACATCACCTCCGGCTGCGATTATGTCCCCCAACACCTCTTCTGCTTCTCGTCTCGGCCGTGCTCCATAGTTTCTACAAATATTAATTACAACATGGCAATTATTATACAAACATGACAGATGGATATATTAGTGGCAAACTTAGACCTAGCTAGCTAATCACAACAAGGAATTATATTAATTAGTGGCCTCGACGCTTCTCTAGGGTTTGGGGTGGCCTTGGCAATGCTTCAAGGTTTCGGGGTGGCCTTGACGACAACGCTCTTTTACCTTGGTAAATTTGGGTGGCCTCAGCAGCGTTTCTATGATCTAATGTCAAAGGATTCAACAAAACCATGTCGTCAACATTTGGAGAAAGTAACACGCGCATGATGGTACGAAGTTCTCCAAATTTATTCTGGAACGGAATCCCAGATATGATAATTCGCTTTTGGTACAAAGTATAGCAAGAGCCTTCCGAATATCGCTATTTGGAAGGCCTTTTCTGAAATTTGTACCAAAAGGCGGATTATCCTATCTGGGGCTCTATTCCAGAGTAACTTTGGATAACTTCGTACCATCATGCCCCAGTTACTTCCGGCTAATGATGAAGCCATGTATTTCTTCAATACTTTGACACTAGGCAACCTCTCGACCCTCGACAACCCTCGAGCCTTGAACCCTTGGCTCCTCGACGACCCTCGAACCCTAGAACCCTCGAACCCTCGACCCTCGACCTTAGAACCCTTGAACCGTCGACCCTCAAACCCTCGACCCCTCGACGACCCTCGAACCCTAGAACCCTCGAACACTTGACCCTAACCCTCGAACCTCGTACGCTTGACCCTCAAACCGTTGAACCCTCAACCCTATAACCCTCAAACCATCGAACCTCAAACCCTTGACCGTCGACCAGCCTCGACAACCCTTGACCCCTCTGTGACCCTCGACCCTCTAGCCTAATTCCCGACCCTCAACCCCTCAGTGATCCTTGACACCCTCGTTCCCGATAAAAAGAAGAAGAAGAAGAATAAAAAAAGAGGAAAAGAAGAAAAAAAGAGAAGAAGAAGAAGAAGAAATAATAGAAGAAAAAAAAGGAGAAGAAGGAAAAAATTTCGATTTTTTGTTCTTCTTTTTTTTCTTCTACTTCCTCTTCTTATTTTTTTTGTCCTCTTCTTCTCCTTCTTCCTTCTTCCTATTTTATTCTTTTTCCTTATTTTCCTTCTTCATCGACGACCCTAACCATAAACAGTACAACTTCCTCGACGTCCCCGCCTCTCTCATGAACAAAAAAATACTATGAATAAAAAACCATCATAATCTATGAACAAACACTACGGGAGACAGCTAATTTGCTGTCAGGGAATGTCTTTGTCGTCAGCTTTTCGTCGGGTAGACGGCAAAGAAAGGGTTTGCCATCATCAACAGACGGCAAAGAAAACCTAACGGCAAAATAGACTTTGCCATCTGCAAAAAAAAAGACAGACGGCAAAGAGCTCAATTTGCCATCTGCTAACAAAAACACAGACGACAATGAATCTTTGTCGTCTGTGTTTGTTATGGTATACGACAAAGTGAGCTCTTTGCCGTCTGTCTTTTTTTCCATACGGCAAAGAAAAAGCACACCACACGGATCGATGACATGGATCGATGACTTGGCAAAATCTAAGACGCACAACCCACAACCATCAGACGCACGCCCACACCCACCCACTAACCCACAACGCACGCGCCCCCACGATCCTAACCGCCCCCACCAACGACTGTACCAGCCACCAACCACGACTCCCATCTCCTCTCTCCTTCTCCCCCGAGCACCCTCTCTCTCGTACGCATCTCTCTCTCTCTCTCTCTCAGTCTCGTACGCAGCCTCTCTCCCGATCTAGAGCACCCCGGTGCCGTTGACTCGACCTCCACCTGCCCGCCCCAGCGGGCGGCCCCGGCCCGCCCCCCTGCAGGCCTCCTCGGCCCGGAGCCCCGCATGCAGGCATCTGCGCCTGTCGCCCCAGCGCCGCCGGCCCGCCCGCTCCGTCGCCCAAGACGCAGCAGCGCCGGCGGCCCTGCCCGCCCCTGCAGGCCTCCTCGCCCGTCGCCCCGCATGCAGGCGTCTGCGCCCGTCACCCCGGGCGCTGCCGGCCCGACCCTAGCATCGCCGCTCCCACACGCAGGCTTCGCAGGCCTCCGCCGCCCCTGCCCCGCCTCGTCCCCGCCAGCCCGCCCATCGCCTCGCTGGACCCGACCTCGTCCCCGGTCGGCCCTGCGCACGGCGCATCGTGTCTCAACGGACTCCGCAGCCCGTGCTGCACCGGCCACCGCTGGCCGCTCCGTGCCGCGCCGCCACCCACTGATGGCCGCACCGACAATGGCGTGGCTCTGCCATGCCACGTGGGCACCCGCTGCAATATGTTTTTTTGTTTGACCCTCTCTGTAATGAAACCTTTTTTATTGTATATACATAAAGATGATTGTAATAAGACTACTAAGCCACGACATAAGCGAACGAATATTAGAAAAAAAACCTCGCATGTGAGGATTTTGTCTAAGTGTTTGACCATCTGGCATCTGCAATTGGTCTGTTTGTACAGTTTTTATAAATAAAAAAAATACGCTTTGCCGTCTGTGATCTTCCTAGCTCACGGCAAAGATGTATTTTTGGCTGACGGCACAGACGATTTTGTTCTCCGTCTGTTATTTTTTCGGCTGATGGCAAAGACAGATTGGCTGACGGCAAAATCTTTGTCGTCTGCCCCATAAAAAGCTGACGGCAAAGTGCTCTTTGCCGACTTATCTTTGCCGTCTGACTTTGTCGTCAGCTTGCAAACGGCAAACTCTTTGCCGTCTGTTTTTTGGTCTTTGCTGTCTGTAGGGCACAGACGGTAAATTATCTGATTCTTGTAGTGAAAAAAACATCATATTCCATCCACATCCATGCGTTACATCATATATATGATCATCTATGAACAAAAAAACATCATATTCTACAAAACAATAAGCATATATATGGAAAAATACAAGCATATATATCATCATATATATGAAAAAAAGAAGGACAGGGAGGGCGCCGGCCGGACCAAGGTGAGGAGGGGCAGGGGCGCGGGGTCGGCGGCGAGGACGGCGACGGCGATGATGTCGACGGGGTAGGGGGCGCGCTCGGGGCAGGGGGCGACGGCAAGCTCGGACTCTTGATCCGCAATGTTGCACTCCAAGGACTCGCATTTCTTCACGGCGTCCTGGAGTTCTTGATGGACCTCATTAACCCTGGCCTTATGTTTTTCACGAAAGGCTTGTTCCTTGGCCACTCTCTCCTCGGCCTCAGCCAGCGCCTTCTTGAGGGTCTCCACCTTGGTTGCTGCTCCTAATAAATAGCATGGCACTTTAATCAGCACAAATCATTCATCCTTCCTGAATATAGAAAAGGTTATTGCATACCTTGATTCTCTTCCAGCTGTTTCTTCAAACGAACGAGCTCTTCCTCGGTCCGCTCCAGACTCTGCTTCCATCCAGAGACCTGCGCAGAATGAGAGTTCGCAGCCAGCAACGACGCCTGCTTATTCACATAGACATGTCAGGTTAGTCTCCTGTGAAAATTATTTGATCCTTTGTTCGGCTTTTCTTTCCAAACACCGGACAGAGTCTCAGGGGCTACAGTCTATACCATGACATCCTTTTTATATAATTGTGTCGCTCACCTCAAAACCTAATAGAAGGCTGGTACAGGCGGTTTCACCGCCTTTCAGCACTTCCAGGTGCCTCGGATGGACAGAGGTAATCTAGGCGCACCTCCTTGACGGCCTCCCATCGTCTCCATAGGGATTTGCTCCCCCATGTGTTCGGCGACCGAGGTTTCACCCTCTGGCGCTACCTTGACGGCCTCCCACGTCTCTCCCTGGCCTGGGGTCCTTCAGGACAACAACTCGGTGTCATCCATGGCCTTGGGAGAGGAGGCCGTCGGAAGGGACCCGTTGTCCATCACCTTCGGGTCCAGCGAATTCCCTTTGACGAGGATCCCTGGAGGATCGAACGGGTCGGGCTGCAGCACATGATTTGACATATTAAAACAACGAAGGAAAAGGGCCGGATATACGAGTGCATCTTCGTGTACTTACGATGCAGCCAGGGGCTTATCCCTGGGGCGCCATTCCGAGCTGCTGTCGAGTCCGCTGCGGAGTTGTCCGGGAGGGAAGCCTTCCCCTTCTTGGACGCTTCAGCCACCAGACGCGTGGAGGTCGTCTTTTTCTTCCTTCCCCCCTCAAGGGGGGAATGAATTTCATCATCCTCCTCTTCCTCGTCGTCCTTGGCGGTGGAGGAATGAGTCTTGGCGCCTCCGAACGTCACGTCCGAAGTTTCCTTATAACGGAGGATACCTCTGGTCTCCTTAGCCTTCTTCTTGGCCTTCTTGTCCGGTGCCTGATAGGGCGCCGGAACCAGCATCTTTGTCAGAAGTGGAATTGCTGGGTCTTCGGGCAGCGGAGCCGGACAGTGAATCCGCTCCGCCTTCTTTGTCCACCCCTGAGAGAATCAGTAGGGAGACTTAGGCGTCTTCCTCGAGTATGCAAGTAAAGGATACATCTCGAAAACATGAAAAAACTTACCGGACTAGCGGGATGGGCCAAGTCGTGCCCACGGTCCTCGGCTGTATCCGGCCACGTCTCATTGGCCTTGAAGAGAACCTTCCAAATCCCTTCGTGCGTGACGCCGAAGAAATGTTGCAGGGTCTGGTGCTTCGCCGGATCGAACTCCCACAAATTACAAGTCCGGCTTTGGCATGGAAGGATCCGGCGAACTAGCATCTGCTGGATCACGTTGACAAGCTTGATGTTCTTGTCGAACATGCTCTAGATGCGCGTCTGCAGTGCTGTCGGCTCGTCCGACGCAGCCCAATCAAGGCCCTTCTCCAGCCAGGAGGTGAGCCGCATTGGGGCTCCATACTTGAATTCGGGAGCCGCGGCCCAGGTGGTGTCGCTCGGCTCTGTGACATAGAACCACTGCTGTTGCCACCCTTTGACGGTCTCCACGAAGGAGCCTTCGGGCCATGTGACGTTGTGCATCTCGCTAACCATGGCGCCTCCGCACTCTGCGTGTTGGCCACTCACCACCTTCGGTTTCACATTGAAGATCTTTAACCACAATCCGAAGTGGGGTGGGATGCGGAGGAAAGCCTCGCACACAACAATGAATGCCGAGATGTTGTGGACTGAATTTGGGGCTAGATCATGGAAATCTAGCCCGTAGTATAAGATGAGTCCACAGATGAATGGGTGGAGAGGAAATCCCAGCCCGTGAACGAAGTGGGGGATGAACACCACCCTCTCACGGGGCTCCGGTGTGGGGACGATCTGTCCCTTGGCTAGAAGCCGGTGGGCGATTTCCATGGCCAAATACCCAGCCTCCCGGAGTTTTGTAACGTCCTTCTCCTTTACGAAGGAGGCTATCCACTTGCCCTGCGTTCCAGATCCGGACATGATTGGAGTGCTTTCTTGGGGCGGAAAAGATGAGAAGTTGGGCGCTGGAGCTCGAGAATGGGGGAGGCAGAGAGGGAGAAGGCGTGGGTGAAAGGGGTAAATCCTTATCTCTTTATAAAGGAAGTGAACATCAAGCGCCTCCCCACTCGCCTTAAAACTCGCTTATTTCCCAAGGGCTATGCAGGCGGCACGGTTGGGTTACCCACGCCCGTATTGATGAGAATCCCGCAATAATGGGACATGATCTCTGCTTTGGCAAGACATGTCAATGAAACCGCATCTCGAAATATGGAGCGGCAGGCTAAAAAATGGTTCGAATAATGGCCGGGTGGCGACGTGATGTCACGCTACAAAAAGTTGTCATTGGATTGGACTTGTGAAATACTATACTCTCTACGGTTGTGTTTGGTACTTGTTTTGCAGGGCCAGACACATTTTCTGTATTCGAAGGATGCTTTGGAGAATTCGGAGGAGGAACCCGGCCGCCTTGCAATGCCGAAGACAATCTACGCGCCGGACACCTCATCATTGAAGCCTGGTTTAGGGGCTACTGAGGAAGTCCTGGATTAAGGGGTCCTCGGACAGCCGGACTATGTAACATGGGCCGGACTGTTGGGCCATGAAGATACAAGATAGAAGACTCTCTCCCGTGTCCGGATGGGACTCTCCTTGGCGCGGAAGGCAAGCTTAGGTGCCTGGATATGAAGATTCCTTTCTCTGTAACCGATCTTGTACAACCCTAGTCCCTCCGGTGTCTATATAAACCGGAGGGCTTAGTCCGTAGAGGCAAACGCAATCATAATCATACAGGCTAGATTTCTAGGGTTTGAGCCATTACGATCTCGTGGTAGATCAACTATTGTAATACTCATATTCATCAAGATCAATCAAGCAGGAAGTAGGGTACTACTTCCATAGAGAGGGCCCGAACCTGGGTAAACATCGTGTCGCCCGCCTCCTGTTACCATCAACCTTAGACGCACAGTTCGGACCCCCTACCCGAGATTCGCCGGTTTTGACACCGACACTTAGGTACACATCAATGTTGGTGCCGGGTTGCTTAGGGCCTTGGATGAGCACTGGCATCATAATGAACTTCGCTTCATGCACAAAAGGAGGAAGGTTATACATATATAAAGTCACAGTCCAGGTGCTATAATTGCTGCTCTGCTCCCCAAAAGAATAATGCTATTTGTGCTTAGACCAAACCATACGTTCCTTGCGTCACCTGCGAAGTCCTCCCAGTACTTTCTCTCAATTTTTCTCCACTGCGACCCGCCAGCGGTACTCCCAACTTCCCGTCTTTCTTACGGTCTTCTCTGTGCTATCGCATCAACTTGGCATGCTCTTTGTTTTGGAACAAACATTTCAACCATGGTATTATAGGAGCATACCACATCACCTTGGCAGGAATCTTCTTCCTGGGGCGCTCACCCTCGACATCACCAGAATCATCGCGACTGACCTTATAGAGTAATGCACCACATACCGGGCATGCGTTCAAATCGTCGTACTCACTGCGGTAGAGGATGCAGTCATTAGGGCATGCTTGTATCTTCTGCACCTCTAAACCTAGAGGGCAGACAACATTCTTTGCTTCATACGTACTCTCGGAAATTCATTGTCCTTTGGAAGCATCTTCTTTAACATTATCATCAACTTTCCAAATCCCTTGTCAGATACACCATTCTCTGCCTTCCACTTTAGCAATTCTAGAGTGATGCCCAGCTTTTTCTTGTCAGCTTCGCAATTTGGGTACAATAATTTCTTGTGGTCCTCTAACATGCGCTGTAACTTCAGCCTCTCCTTCTCACTTGCGTGGTTTCTCTTTGCATCGGCAATGGCCCGACCTAGATCATCAGCGGGCTCATCTGATGCCTCTTCTTCAGCTTCTTCCTGCATTGTCGGCTCAGCTTCTTCCCGCATTGCCGGCTCAGCTTGTTCCCCCATTGTTGTACCATCGTATTCAGGGAACCCATGGCTAGGATAGGTGTCGTCGTCCTCTTCTTCTTCATTGTCTTCCATCATAACCCCTTTTTCTCCATGCTTGTTCCAAACATTATAGTGGGGCATGAAATCGGACTCAAACAGGTGGACGTGAATGGTTTTTGACTTTTGAGTAATTCTGATCATTCTTCCAGCCAGCACACGGACAAGACATAAAACCATCTTCCCGCTTGTTGCCTTAGCGCAAGCAGAAAAAGTACGCACGCTATTAACGAACTGGGGAGAGCATCGGTCATCGTACATCCATTGCGGGGCATCTTCATTACGCAGCACCGAAAAGACTAAATTAATACAAGTTCATACATAAAGATCCATACACACTTATTCTCATAAAACAACATACAAACTCTCTATCTAAAGCATTTAAATGCAACAACAAATCTGATCAAGATGGCAACTATGGTAACAATTGATCCAACAACATAATGATAACAAGCCTCACTATCAATGACATATTTTCTAACCTTTCTAATCATCAAGAGCATTTTCTCCATCTTGATCTTGTGATCATCGACGACACCGCAAAGCCAATTCCATCTTCTCGTCCTCAATTCTTTTCAATTTTTCTTTCAAATACTCATTTTCTTTTTCAACTAAATTTAACCTCTCGACAATAGGGTCGGTTGGAATTTCCAGTTCACATACCCCCTAGGTAAAAATATCTATGTCAACTTGATGGGCATAATTTTTCAGAAACATGAAATGCAACAAATAGTTATAAAAGAGAATATACCACATCCGAATCATAAAACGGATGAGGGCCGACGGGGACGAATATCAAAAGTATGGCACTGTGTATAACAAACAACGTAGGGTTAAGTAACTATATATCTAAATCACACAAATAACATGATTTTTTAATTCAAAAAAGATAAGAACAAGAGGCTCACCACAAGGTGGTGCCGGCGACGGGACGGTGCAGGCGATCGACGATGGTTAGGACGGAGACAGGAAGGCACTAAGTAAACCACACCCACATGTGCAAACTAAGAGTTATTTTGAGCTCAAACTGCATAGAAGTCAAATAAACTACCAGATATAATTCCTCCCAAATTACTAAAACCCACAAATTGATCACTATATAGAGCATTGCAAGAGCTAATCTAGCACTGAGAGATGAAAGGACAAAGTTGCTAACCTTTGTGATCACTTGAATGGATGGGGGCCTTCAAATCTTGACAAAATTTGGGCAAAATGTGTGATGAGCTCGAGGAAGAGGGAAAGAACAAAGAGGAGAGGAAAGAAAAGGGGAAGAACAGAGAGCTCGGGCTGGACTAAGGGGTTTATATAGAGGCATCTTTAGTCCCGGTTGATTATACGAACTGGGACTAAAGGTACATCTCTATTCCCGGTTCGTGCCAGGAACTGGGACTAAAGGTGTTTGTGGGGCCGCAGCCTAATTAACACCAGCCTGCCACCACCTCTTTAATACCGGTTCATGGCACAAACCGGTACTAGAGGTTCGCCATGAACCGGGACTAACGACCACCGCCGCCTAGCCGTTGGAACCGGCACTAATGGTCACATTAATGCCGGTTCAATTACAAACCGGGACTAATGAGCTTCACATTAGGCCCTTTTTCTACTAGTGTGATCTCACTATTGCTAATGTTGGACCAGCCCATTACGGGAGGAACAACTGAAAGCTTATTAATCTTGCTTTGAGAACAACTGGAAGCTTCATATGGAGGTAACGGGGTTTTGTTTTTCATGTTCCTTTTTATTTTTAAGGTTCAATCTGTGAACAGTTTTTATTTATGAATATGTTTCTAAACTCGAGAACATATTGAAGTCATGGAATCTTTTGGGAAATCATGAATCCTTTTTAATTTCATAAGTTTTTCAATTCGTGAATTTTTTTACATGTGTCGTAACCATATAAACCAAAACACGGCTACAACCATGTTGATAGGGGAGTTGTTGGATGCTATTTTTGTGGCACCTTTGTGTTAAGAAGACTAGGGGGGTGGGGGGGTGGGAGTAGCATATCTGTGTTGGATTCAATTTTTTTGTAGCATGCCTGCATGTTCAGAACCTTTTATCTTTTCTTACCATATATGTAAGTGTGTCGAACTTGAAAAGTAGTTTGAACCATTTACTACAGTTTTTATAAGTGAATGGTAAGTATTTCTTAGCATACTTTACCCTGTGGATATGTTATATTGTTTTGCCAGTGGCCATTTTTGATACGCAGATATGGATGAGGGCTGTTGCTTGTTTGTGTGATAATATAAAAATTAGAATTTTTCTGAGATTTTTTCTGTCGCATCCTCAGGAGAAAGAAGAACACCATAGGCAGCTGAAAGTTTGTCGGTGGAGGACATGGGCGTAGGCGATGTCTTGCACTTGAGCATACCAGCACGGCGCAAGAGATCAAGAGAATACTTTTTCTAGATGAGAGCCAGACTGCCACGAGACTGATGAGCGACTTCAATACCGAGGAAGAAGTGAAGTTGTCCCAAATCCTTAACTGCAAAATCTCCGCCAAGCGCAGTCACAATAGCATCAGGAGCCGTCGGAGAGGAGCTAACGAGGACAAATGTCATCCACGTACACAAGGAGGTACATGGTCAGACTCGGTCGCTGAAACAAGAACAGTGAAGTATCAGTCGTCGAGGGAATGAAGCCATGAGTACGTAGAACTGAAGCCAGGTGAGCATGCTTCAGTCCATAGAGAGCCTTTGTCAGGCGACAGAGATGATAAGGCTGAATGTGATCGACAAATCCAGGTGGCTGCCTCATGTAAACCTCTTCTTCAAGCGATCCCTGAAGAAAAGCGTTCTACACGTCAAGCTGACGGAGAGACCATCCACGAGAAATTGCCAGAGACAGAAGAAGCCGAATAGTGGTAGGCTTGACAAATGGGCTGAATGTATCCTCAAAATCCAGTCCATGACGTTGTTTAAAACCCTTAGCCATGAGACGCGCTTTGTAGCGCTCAATGGAACCATCTGCATTTTTCTTCACCTTGAAAACCCACTTCGAATCAATAATGCTGACGCGAGGTGGAGGGGGAACAAGTGTCCAGGTCTCATTCTTCATAAGAGCATGATATTTTTGTTCCATAGCAGCCCTCCAGTGTGGGATACTCATCGCTGCTTGATAACTGCGTGGTTCGGCAGTTGGATCGTCTACAGCATGAGCCAGGCAGGCAGCAAGATATGTGACGGTGGCATCGTGACGCTCCTTGGGACGAACAATCCCACTACGACTGCGTGTGTGCAGACGCCGTGGAGCAGCAACCACCGGGGCAGGCGGGACGTCCAAAACAGGCGAGGCCGGTCCAGGGAACTCCGGTGAAGAGGGAGCAGGCGACGGCGACCCAGGCGACGGCGGGCTGGGCGATGTAGGCCCAGGCGTTAGCAATTTATTAGTGAAATGCCTCGCTACTAGCTCAAGACCACATGCCTCCATCTACTATAGCTATAGCTAGCTAACTTACTAGTTACTACTACTCCCTCCGGCTAATAATATAAGAACATGTTTGACACTAGTATAGTGTTAAAAATGTTATTACATTTTGGGACAGAGGAAGTATTATATTAGTGAGTACAGGAAGGAAGGCATACCCACTCCCAAGGGCGTTATATATATGCCTGCCAATGCGTAGCTAAATCATCAGATATCCTTGTACAGTGTCATGAGTATTATCACTGCCCACCTAGCTCGATGAGGTTCATTCATTCTTTATATTGTTTTCTCTTGCTCTTCACATGACGCAGCATGCATGCGTGCACAACATGTGTGGCTCTCACTCGAAACGGCTGCCCTGTTGCGTACCTTTGGACCTCGCCAAATTAACCATGCATTTTCATTAGAGTTTGTGATGTAATCCGAAAAGGAACAGATGCAGTGACGGGATATTTATTTTTTCGGTGGTCATGCTTTGCCTTTGAATTATTTTTTCCGAGTCCTATTTTTATTCTTAGATCCTTTTAACATTTTCAACACACCGGGAGTATTAGTGTACTCCGTCGAATTAATCACTCCTAGTTTGTTTCATGCACATACAGAACATGCATGCATGCATGCTGGGTGACTATTTCGACGGTACAAAACATGCATGCATTGCTTTTGCTGTTGCTGGGAAGAGAAAGGGAGGAGAATGGGCGCGATCGGCGTCGTCCACTTCCAGGAGCATTCCAGCACGTACGTGCCTATCCAAGTCCAAAGAGATGAGCTACGAAACCATACATTTGTTGGACGTTTTGTTCCTACCAAGCTAACTCCAACCATCCTACATCCTTGTAAGCGCACACGAGTACGTACCTAGCTAGCATGTTCCTGACGCCAGGGAGCAACTAGCAGCTAGCTACAGATGCCGGCTCAGTATTTCGAAAGTGCCCATAAGGGTAGTGTGTGTGTGTTCATAGGGTGAGTGTATGTGCGGGTATATGAGCATTTGCGTATGTCTTATGTTAAAAAAAATCACGTGCCCGTTCTAGAATTTCTAGATTTGCTCCATTCCACACGTCTCTGCATGGGCATGCATGTGCCTGGTCCAATTCACATGACCTTTCCAAATCTGTTTTGTTGGTTCTGCTCCATGCTGCATGGCCATGCATATGGCCGTGTTTGTCTCACATTCAGTTGGCTAGCAGTTCACAGTGACTTTTCTGATGGGCTTTGTTTTTTTTTTTCCTTTTCGCTGCCTATAAGTACTTGTTTGCCTGGTGTTCGTTCACGGCCCTCTTTTTGTGTTTTTCCTATTCGTTTGGTCTGGGCTACTCCTAACCCTATCCGCCGCCGGTGGCCCCGTCCTCATGGCCAGCTTCACCACGTCGCCACCCGACACTCCTCTCTGGTGCCAGATCCGACCGTTCTAGGCCCATCCTGCCGCATCCTAGCGGCATACCCCCGCGACGCAGTCCCCATGACCAGGCCTGATGTAGTTTCCTCTCCGGCTGGAAATGCCACCAGCCCCGACGACATTGACGTCGGTGCTCACCTTGCCAGAGCCCACCTCGTCCTCTAATTTGGGCTGCCCCAGCTGGTGTATACATGCGCCCGTCAGTCCAGGAACCTCCCTAGCTGGGCTACCTCGCTGGGAGAAGCCAGAACCTGCCGAACGCTTCTCAAATCGCTAGGTGAGTTGGAAGCTGCTTTTGAGAATATGAATTTGCAGACTTGGAAGGCAGGGAGAGGTTCAAGTCGTTTGGGTTCTATGCTTGGTGAGCACTGCTCTTTCTAGACTTTTATCAACAAGGGATGATTTTGGCTATATTTTTGTTGTATTCATGATGTTGTTGGGTGATCTTTTTATTGTATTCATGATGATGCGCATTTTTAGGTCCAAGGGCTGGTGAGGTGCATCCGCGGTGGCAGGAACGCCAAGAAATTCGTCGTGGGAAACATCCAGTAGATTCATCGTCTGGTGAGTGTTTGGCTTTCTTGACTTTCATACAAATTTAAAAAATATTGTTGTTTGTTTGGTTTCTTTTTTCACTCTCTTTTGATTTCATATTTAGCTCTTTTTAGAGGATCTGTTCACCCATGCAGTTGGAAGGAATGTTCGGCCAGCACTATGCGGATTAATTGATCCATGTCTTGTCGCAGTTAAGAGTTGCATTTGTTGTGGAGTTTTGTATCGTTCGTATTTTACTACTGGTTGGCTCTTTATAGGAAGGTAAGAACTTGATATAGAGCATAATATATCTTGGTTGACAGTAAAAACATCAGTTGTTCTGGAAGGTGACATAGTTGTTTAGAGGGAGAGGAATAGTTTAACCAAGGACAAAAGGATTATCAAATTCAGTTTCTCATTGTCTCTCACCAAGAAAATTATTTTATTTTTCTGCAAAAGCAAAATTGTAATTAAGCGAATACGTACAGAAAGCAAAAGCACACAGTTGACTGGAGCCCAACTGAAGGCAGCGTTTGGTTCAAGACTACCACAAATGAACAAACCACATCATATAGAAAAAAGAGTGCTCGATGATATAGCAGATATCTGGGAAATCAGACTAGATTGAAAAGTGAGTGATAGACTAATATTAGGACCAAACTTTGCAGAGGTAAATTTTTCAAAAGCACAAACTTGTCTATATTGCAACGCATGTTCTTTATATTGATACCAAACTGTTTTTCCTGACACATTTTTATCATAATTATCGATTGCAGCACATACTGGACTTAAAGAATCACAAAACTACTGCTGCCAAATTTAAAGCTGCATTGCAGAGAACGAAGCGTCAACTGGTTCCCATGTATCAGAAAGAACATCAACAGAATAAGCTCTCAACAGCAAACATGGCAACATACCTTTACTAAACAACAAAATCAAAAATAGTTATTTAATTGTATTCCTTTAAATTAAAATGTCATCTGAACACAATATCTTTTGTATGCAGATATTCATACCACTAGAGAAGGATTACAACTACGTCCTATATGTGCTGGACAAGTATGAAAAGAAAGTTCATATTATTGATCCTCGGGAAAGAGCTCCTATGGAATTAGACAAAGAAAAAGTCAACGTAGAAGAAATTGATCCAATTGAAGAAGATCGATTTTTTTAAGAAATGAACGTTGCTGCAAAGGAGAGGGAACAACAGTTTGAGGAATATCATGTTCATAAGTCGATAATTGTAAGCATTTCTAAATAACGATATTTTCAATTTGACAAGTTGAAATATTATAATAAAACACAAAATTCAATTCCCAGGTACCTAGAATTCAAGAAGTCTTCAACATCATACTACAAGAGAAAATGATACCCAACAGAGCAAAATGACACTTTCATACTGTTGAAGATGTTACAATGGTAGAAAAGGGCGAATCACCATTTGATGTTCTAAAGCTTGCATTTCTCTACAATGGTGAAAAGTTCCTCGATGACATAGATGATTTCAGCGTAAGTTTTCAATGAAAATCTTCTGGACACCACACATAGAAAATATTGGAATGATTCTTTTTTACTTATGATACATATAAACACCTTTTATGCAGGATGAAGTGGAAGACTGGAGGGCAGAGGCACTGTACATGCTATTACTTAGCGACAAGAATGAAGTCAAACCTAATGAAATGGATGATGAGATTAGCAAGATCTTCAGCAAGA
The DNA here is from genome assembly GCA_021605205.1 of Aegilops longissima. Classification (NCBI taxonomy): domain Eukaryota; kingdom Viridiplantae; phylum Streptophyta; class Magnoliopsida; order Poales; family Poaceae; genus Aegilops; species Aegilops longissima. The sequence continues at coordinate 2,093 of JAHIAM010002286.1, read as the reverse complement.
ATGAAGACAAGAACTTTTGATTTAGTCAGTGAGCGTAATTCCATCCAAAAGTGACAAATCTTATATTTACTAATTGGAGGCACCTTTCAAGTCTTCTAATTAATCCACGTCATCAAAATTAATCATAATTAATTACACCGTTGGATTGTAAAATATACGTCCATGATAAAAAGAAAACTTTGCGTAACGCAGATGGTACCATCCCAAAATATGGCACTTGACACGTACAATGTTCTTAAACTTGCCAACTAAAAAAATAGAGGAAAAGCAACTCTCCTCCAAAAAGAAAAAAAAATCATATCCGTCCGCTCTGTATTATTTAGACAAACATGGTTCCCAGGATCCCGTCAAGAAAATTAGCACCTCACATCGATCTGTACCCTAAAAAAAACATCGATCTGTTTTGAGGGACAAAAAAAACACCGATCTGTTCCTTTAAAATATTGATAGCCTCCGTCTCAAAAAAAAAAAAAAGCCTGCTCCGTTACAACTCTACCGATAAAGTAGATGGGAGTCGTGAAGCTTTTGTGCCAATTAAAAAAGGAAAAGACGTCTCTTCCTAAGAAAAATAAAACATCTATCTGGGCTCCTCTACATTTTTTTATGCTTCTCACACCCTGTCCATAGCCGCACATTTCAATACTTCTCACACCCTCAAAAAAAAATACTTCTCACTAATCCACGTCACCAAAATTAACTACACCATTGAACTGCGAAATTAATGTCCAGTGTAAAATGAAAACTTGTTGAACAGAGATGACCAAGTCCAAAAAGGCATCTTGGACATAGTTCAAAAAAACTATACATATAAAATGAAAAAAGATGCAATCCAAGGATCTCATATAAAACATTAATCATAAAAGAAATTCTATTACACTTTGTTGGTTAAGACCAGAATTTAAAATCTGGATAATATATGCTGCTTATAGTAATGAGAATATACGACAAACTCCTCTTTATATATGTATATTATTAGCTACGATATCAGGTATGTTGATAGAAAGCCGTGCATGCATACATCCATTATTGTGTATAGAAACATACTTTTATAATTCTACAATGCTTGCCTGGCAAAAAACAATATATATGAGTTTTTTAGGTAGGACAAGACATGAAGATATATATCACAATATGACAGTTGATCCTTTTAGAAACTTATAGGTCAGAAATATATGATATATGTAACAACATTTGCATTTGTAACCACGCTTTCTACCAACATAATAGATATAGACTTACACTAATATAACTTTCATAAGGTAGCACATTCATATTTCCACATATCATCTATAAATCTGTGCTTTCTCGCCATCATATAATGACAATATTGATAAGGTTGTCACACAATTGGACGCAAACAATCTAAGCAAAAAATAATCCAAAGCAATGTAACATTGTTGAACCCTTTGTCCAACAAAGATAAACATGCATGTATAGCAATGATAACCCATATCAACATATTCGTATTATTGTCCGACATTTCTAATTAGCAATAACTTTGTTGTATTTGATATTACAAGTGCTAGCCCGTGCAAGTGCACGGGTTGACGGCTAGTTTTTTTAACCACGACTCTTACAGTGAATGTGTCAATGGAAACATCTCATATTTATATGGCACCTCATTACAAATTGGATGTTCATGCTGAAAAGAGAACATCATCACGGTGCCACTGCACTATGCACAACAGTGCCTCTTTTAACAGTGCGAGAGCTGTTACCCATGACTGTCAAGACAATTCTCCCAATTCACACCTGTGTGGGAAGGTACCTCTAGAAAATCCCAACCCATGCCTCACGTGCCTCATCCATGACTAGGTGCTCTGCACCCGTGACTGTAGATGCTTCATGCCCATGCTTTTCCACGCGAACCACCTTGCCTCTAACCTTACCTTCTGCAGGACTTGTATAAAGAATTTCTCTTCATGTGTCATTTTCTTATAGCATCTCATGAACTTCAGGATCAAACCAGATGGGTGAAAAACACGCTACACGATGAGCCAAACGCCGGCAGTAGCGGTCCCCATGCCGGAGGTGCTGTGTGCCAGCACGATGCAAAACACGCTGGACGGCCAACACACAACCGCCCACGCCCC
>JAHIAM010002285.1:0-32001 GCA_021605205.1 Aegilops longissima | reverse complement strand
ATCAGCACTACTAGTTGGAATAGCTTCTACCCACTTAGTAACGTAATCAACAAAGAACTAAAATATGTGTATATCCATTAGAGGCAGGGAAAGGTCCCATATAATCAAAGCCCCAAACATCAAATGGTTCAATAACAAGTGAATAATTCATAGGCATTTCTTGACGCCTACTAATATTACCAATTCTTTGACATTCATCACAAGACAAGACAAACTTACGTGCATCCTTGAAGAGAGTAGGCCAATAAAACCGGATTGCAATACCTTATGTGCGTTCTATCTCCAGTGGTGTCCTCCATAAGCTTCTCGGAGTGACACTTGCATAGGATATGTTCCTGTTCATGCTCAGTACACAACGCCTAATAACACCATCTACTCCTTCTTTATAAAGATGTGGGTCATCCCAAAAGTAATGTCACAAATCATAGAATAACTTTTCTTTTGTTGGTATGTGAAACTAGGTGGTATAAATTTAGCAACAATATAATTAGCATAATCAGATACCATGGAGTACTACGAGAAGTACTTATAACATTTAATTGCTCATTAGGAAGCTATCATCAATAGGTAGTGGGTCATCAAGAACATTTTCTAGCCTAGACAAGCTGTCTGCAACGGGGTTCTCAGCTCCCTTTCTATCAACAATATGCAAATCAAATTCTTGTAGCAAGAGAACCCATCTAATAAGTCTAGGTTTAGCATCTTTCTTTCCATAAGATATTTAATAGCAAGATGATCAGGTGAATAGTTACTTTAGAATCAACAATATAAGGTTTGAACTTATCACAAGCAAATACAACTCGCTAATAGTTCTTTCCAAGAGTAGCATAATTTCTTTGAGCATTGTCTAGAGTCTTACTAACATAATGGATAACATTTAATTTCTTATCAACTCTTTGCCCTAGAACAGCACCTACAAAGATAATCACTAGCATCACACATAATTTCAAAGGGTAAATTCCAATCGTGGCTGAACAACGGTGCAGAGACTAATGCTTTCTTAAGTATTTCAAATGCTTCTACACAATCATCATCAAAGACAAATGGTATATCCTTTGTAATAAATTAGTCGAGGTCGAAAATTTTGAGAAGTCCTTAATGAACCTCCTATAAAATCCGGCGTGACCAAGGAAACTTCTTATACCTTTGATGTCCTTGGGACATGGCATCTTTCAATAGCATCAACCTTGGCTTTATCAACTTCAATACCTCTTCGTAAACTTTATGCCCCAAGACAATACCTTCATTAACCATAAAGTGGCACTTTTCCCAATTCAAGACAAGATTAGTTTCTTCACATCTCAAAAACTCGATCAAGATTGCTCAAGCAATCATCAAAAGAGGATCCATAGACGGAAAAGTCGCCCATGAAAACCTCACAAATCTTTTCATAGAAGTCGAGAATATAGCCATCATGCATCTTTGAAAGGTAGCAGGTGCATTACATAAACCAAAAGGCATACGCCTATAAGCAAAAGTACCAAAAGGGCATGTAAAGTAGTCTATGATTGACCTTTAGCGACACGTGTATTTGAGAGAAACCAGAATAACCATCTAGAAAGCAATAATGTGTATGTTTGCATAATCTTTCTAGCATTTGATCGATAAAAGGTAAGTGGTAATGATCTTTCTTAGTAGCCTTATTTAATTTACGGAAATCAATTACCATCCTATAACCTGTGATAATTCTTTTGTGGAATCAATTCATCTTTATCATTAGGAACAACAGTAAACCTCCTTCTTAGGGACACAATGGATGGACTTACCCACCGACTATCAAAGAACGGATAAATTATACCTGCCTCCGTAAGCTTGAGTATTTCTTTTCTTACCACTTCTTTCATTTTAGGATTCAGACGCCGTTGAGGATCATGAACTGGTTTGGCATCCGCTTCCAAATTTATTTTATGTTGGCATAGAGGGACTAATGCCCTTAAGATCATCAAGAGTATATCCAATAGCTGCACGGTGCTTCTTCAGAGTTTTCAATAATATTTCTTCTTCATGCTCCGAAAGGTTAGCACTAATAATAACAGGATATATCTTTTTTCATCAAGATAAGCAAATTTAAGATTATCAGGCAACGATTTAAGCTCAAACACGGGATCACCCTTGGGTGGAGGAGGATCCCCTAAAATTTCAACAGAAAATTGTGTTCCAATATAGGTCCCTGCTTAAAGAATACTTCATCTATTTCCTTCTTTCATTTGTAAACATATCATTCTCATGGTCTAGCAAATAATGTTCTAAAGGATCACTAGGAGGTACGCAATAGAAGCAAGACCAATAATTTCATCCTTACTAGGCAATTCTTCTTCACGATGTTGTTTACTAAATTTAGAGAAATTAAACTCATGAACCATATCATCCAAGCCAATAGTAACAACATTCTTTTCACAGTCTATCTTAGCATTAACAGTGTTCAAGAAGGTCTACCAAATATAATGGGACAAAAGCTATCTTGTGGGGAACCAAGAACAAGAAAATCAGCGGATATTTAGTTTTCCCACACAAGACTTCAACATCTCTAACAATTCCCATCGGTGAAATAGTATCTCTATTGGCAAGTTTAATTGTGACATCAATTTCTTCTAACTCAAAGTGCAATTTCATGCTTGATTTCTTTATACAAGTCATAAGGTATAACACTAGCACTAGCACCCATATCACACAAGCCATGATAACAATGATCTCCTATTTTAATGTAAATAACAGCACGCCTACTACAGGTCTATGTTTATCTTTAGCACAAGGTTTAGCAATTCCAGCAGCCACCGAGAATTGAATAACATGCCCATCAATATTATCGATAAAAGATCTTTAACAAAAGCAATATTAGGTTCTACTTTAACTTGCTCAGAGGTGTATCAGTTCTAATATTGCTTTTATGAACAACAGTTGAAGCTTTAGCATGATCCTTTATTCTAACAGGGAAAGGTGGTTTCTCAACATAAGAAGTGGGAACAATAGGATCATTATAAGTGATAGTCTTTTCTTCAACTTTAATAGGTGCAGCTACTTTTACTCTATGGAGGATGATATTTAAACCACTTCTCCTTGGGGAGATCAACATAAGTAGCAAAAGATTCACAAAAGTAGCTACTATCTCGAGTCAAGTCCATATTTAGTGCTAAACTTACGTAAAATATCGGTATCCATAAAAGATTTAACACAATCAAACTTAGGTGTCATACCCGACTCCTTACCTTCGCCGAGGTCCCAATCTTCAGAGTTATGCTTAATTCTATCCAATAAGTCCCATTTAAATTCAATAGTCTTCATCATAAAAGAGCCAAGACAAGAAGTATCAAGCATGGTGCGATTGTTATCGTAAAGTTTAGCATAAAGATTTTGAATAATTGTTTCTCTTGGGAGCTCATGATTGGGGCATGAATATAACATTGATTTAAGCCTCCCCGAGCTTGAGCGATGCTTTCTCCTTCATGAGGCCAAAATTATATATATAATTGCAATCACGATGAACAAGATGCATAGTGTAATACTTTTGATGAAATTCCAATTTCAATCTTCTATAGTTCCATGATCTCGTATCATCACATAGCCTATACCATGTCAATGCGCTCCTTCAAAGATAAAGGAAGACCTTCTTCTTAGCAATATCATCGGGTATACCCGCAAGCTTAAATAATCCACAAACTTCATCCACATATATTAAGTGCTCATCGTGGGTTTTGTTCCATCTCCGTAAAAGGGTTAGCTAGCAGTTTTTCCATCATACCCAAGGAAATTCAAAAGGAGTTTCATTTTCAATAGGTTCATTAGGTTGAGGAGCAACTCTTTGTTTCATCGACGGGTGAAGATACCCTAACAAGCCCTCAGAGAATTACTTTCCATAGTAACAAGTGACAAGAATTTCAGCACACTATATAAATTTTTCCTTACCAAATTCCACCTACCAAAGGCGCTTCACCGCAACGGCGCTTTAAAAGAGTCTTGATGACCCACAAGTATAGGGGATCTATCGTAGTCCTCTCGATAAGTAAGAGTGTCGAACCCAACGAGGAGCGTATGAAATGATAAGCGGTTTTCAGCAAGGTATTCTCTCAAATACCGAAATAAGTGGTAACAGAGTAGTTTTGTGATAAGATAAATTGTAACGAGCAACAAGTAACAAAAGTAAATAAAGTTCAGCAAGGTGGCCCAATCCTTTTATAGCAAAGGACAAGCCGAACAAACTCTTATATAAATAAAAGCGCCCCGAGGACACATGGGAATATCGCTGCTAATTTTCATCACGCTCATATGATTCGTGTTCGTACTTTGATAATTTGATATGTGGGTGGATCGGTGCTTGGGTGCTGTTCTTACTTGAACAAGCATCCCACTTATGATTAACCTCTATTGCAAGCATCCGCAACTACAACAAAAGTATTAAGGTAAACCTAACCATAGCATGAAACATATGGATCCAAATCAACCCTCACGGCAATGCATAAACTAGGGTTTAAGCTTCACCACTCTAGCAACCCATCATCTACTTATTACTTCCTAATGTATTCCTCTAGTTCCAATAATGGTGAAGTGTTATGTAGTCGACGCTCACATAACACCACTAGAGGCTAGACAACATACATCTCATCAAAATATCGAATCTAATACCAAATTCACATGACTACTAATAGCAAGACTTCTCCTTGTCCTCGTGAACAAACGTAATACTCACAAAGCATATTCATGTTCATAATCGAGGGGTAATAATATGCATAAAGGATCTGAACATATGATCCTCTACCAAATAAACCAACTAGCATCAACTACAAGGAGTAATCAACACTACTAACAACCTACTAGTACCAATCCCTGACTTGGAGACAAGAATTGATACAAGAGATGAACTAGGGTTTGAGATGAGATGGTGCTGGTGAAGATGTTGATGGAGATTGCCCTCCCCGATGAGAGGAGCGCAGGATGATGATGGCGATGATTTCCTCCCGAGGGAAGTGTCCCCGCAGTAACAGCCTCTACCGAGCCTCTAGATTGTTCCGCCTGTGGGCGGAGTTTCGCCCCAAAGGTTGCTTCGGTTTTTTTTCTTGACTTAAAGACTTCATATAGCGTAAGATGGGCGCTTGAGAGCCACTGGGGCCCACGAGGTAGGGGCGCGCTAGGGGGCGCCCCACCGTGGATGTGGTGTGGGCCCCCGGCCTTCATCTTTGGCGAGGATTTTTATTATTTATTGTAAGATATTTCGTGGAGTTTTAGGACTTTTGGAGTTGCGCAGAATAGTTCTCTAATATTTGCTCCTTTTCCAAATTTGCATTCCAATTTACCCGCATTCTCCTCCTTATGTAAACCTTGTAAAATAAGAGAGAATAGCCATAAGTATCGTGACATAATGTGAAGTAACAGCCCATAATGCAATAAATATCGATATAAAAGCATGATGCGTAATGGACGACGATGTGTCAAGACAACTATGCACCTGTGGGCAAGTAGGTTATTCTATTTAATGCCCCCCTACACACACACACACGCACCCACACACCCCTAAAGATAGATAATGGGGGCAAGTCCATACAAGGAAGATGTGTCAGTACAACTATGCACCGAGGGGTAGTGCGGTTATTCTGCTCCCCCCCACACACACACACACACACACCAGCACCCACGCACCCCTAAGATAGACAATGGGGCAAGTCCATACAAGGAAGATGTGTCAAGACAACTATGCACCGAGGGGCAAGGCGGTTATTCTGTCCCCCCCCCACACGCACGCACCAAGCACACCCCTAAGATAGATAATGGGGCAAGTCCATACAAGGAAGATGTGTCAAGATAACTATGCACCGGGGCGGTGCGGTTATTCTGTCCCCCCCCCACACGCACTCCACACACCCCTAAAGATAGATAATGGGGCAAGTCCATACAAGGAAGATGTGTCAAGACAACTATGCACCGAGGGGCAAGGCGGTTATTCTGCCCCCCCCACACGCACTCCACACACCCCTAAAGATAGATAATGGGGTAAGTCATAGTTACGGATTGCCCGCATGCGACGCCAATGCATGCTGCGTCAGTCACACGGCCTGCCTCGCTCGGCTCACGGGATGGGGGAGGGGGTCCCACCCCCTCCCCGGCTCGGCTCTCGCTTAACGCGCAAGGCGCCATTTGACAAAGCGCAAGGCGCTTATTCTGTTCCCCACACGCACTCCACACACCCCTAATGATAGATAATGGGGCAAGTCCATACAAGGAAGATGTGTTAGTACAACTATGCCTTTGGTGCGGTGCAAGCAAGGGCAAGTCATGTTACGGCCCCTAAGATAGATAATGGGGCAAGTCCATACAAGGAAGATGTGTCAAGACAACTATGCACCGAGGGCAAGGGCGGTTATTCCCCCCCCCCACACACACACACACACACACCCCTGACACCCTAAGATAGATAATGGGGCAAGTCCATACAAGGAAGATGTGTTAGTACAACTATGCACCGAGGGGCAAGCAGGTTATTCTGCTTCCCTTCCCCTTGAGGGAGTCCCGATTATGGGGTGTCCGATAGTCAACTATCATCTTTGGCCGACTCCTTGACTATGAAGATACAAGATTGAAGACTTCGCCCCGTGTCCGGATGGGACTTTCCTTGGCGTGAAGGCAAGCTTGGCGATACGGATATGTAGATCTCCTACCATTGTAATCGACTCGGTAACCCTAACCCTATTCGTGTCTATATAAACCAAGGGTTTTAGTCCGTAGGACTAACAACAATCATACCATAGGCTAGCTTCTAGGTTTAGCCTCTCGATCTCGTGGTAGATCTACTCTTGTACTACCCATATCATCAATATTAATCAAGGTGAGTAGGGTATTACTCCATCGAGAGGGCCCGAACTCGGTAAAAACATCGTGTCCCTTGTCTCCTCGTTACCATCCGCCTAGACGCACAAGACGTGACCCCTACCCGAGATCCGCCGGTTTTGACACCGACATTGGTGCTTTCATTGAGAGTTCCTCCGTCGCCACCTATAGGCCCGATGGCTCCTTCAATCATCAAGAACGACGCAGTCCAGGTGAGACTTTTCTCCCGATGCATCTTTGTATTCGGCGGCTTTTGCAATCGCAGCCAATTCGCTTAGGCCATCCGGAGCAGATCGAAGCTACGCCCGCCATCAGTCAGATTTGAAGCTTGAACTATACGGCCGATGTCCGCGGAGACTTGATCTTCGACGGATTCGAGCCATACCGAGCGGTCGTGACTGCCTCGATGGGTACGATCTAGATCTCGCCATCGAACAAAGGCCTCTCGAGGCATCACCAAGATCCGCCTCGACCCTTAATCCGGAGCCGCCACGATCGAGGACGGTTGGTTGACACCGCCGGGTGAAATCTCCACGGCGATTGAGCCAACACCATCCATGTCCTTTATGGCTCGTGGACTCCTGTGTGCCGGACTCTTTCGACTCAACCTCCTCATACCCACCACCGAATCCGATCGGGCGCCAGCTATGGAGTTCACCGCCACGACATCTTTTCAAGACTCGCCTTTGGCGATATCCTCAACTCATTAAAGTCTCTTTGTCGGGAGCCTCGGCCAACTATGGTCGAAGGTTGGGATTCGGACGATGAAGAAATTCAACGCCCACCCACCACCCACTTTGTAGCCACCGCCGATGATTTAACCGACATGCTCGACTTTGACTCAAGACATCGATGGTATGGACGACGGTGACGGAGACGATTAAGAGCCAGCGCCATCGGGCACCGAAGCCACCTCACATATGACATATACATGGTGGACATCCCAAAAGATGGGAATGACGATGGAACAGCGGAGGATGACCCTCCAAGAAACAACCCAAACGCCGACGCCGCCAAGCGCCGCCTAAATCCCGCCACAAGAAACGGTGATTCCGCACGGAGACAATAATACCCTGGACAAGGTCAAGATGACCCTCCAAAGCAGGACTCAAAGATAGGAGGAGGGAGAAGCAAGTCCGCACGACAAGGCGACAGAAGAGAGGTAGAGGACGATAATTATGCGCCCAAGACGAGGCAAGCCTCGACGACGACGTAATTCGCTGTGCCGTAGAACCCCGTCGAACAAGAGCTGCTTAAACGCAGGCTCATGGCCACGCAAGCAGCCTCAAGAAAGCAGCACAAATTTAGAGTCGACTAAGACTGCTAGTGACAGATGGATCAAGTCCTTGCAGCCAAGAGTATGAACTCTAACGCCTCCAAAAGCTACCCCAAACGCAGGCCGCTGCCTCGATCGAGGAGGAAGCACCCACGCCACCAGCGATGACATGGCAGATCGCCACCTGCGGGTCGCAATGAGAAGCCTCTCGGCCTCCGCTCAAGCCACGCCCGACGCCAAAAATTACCAAGGCATGGGAAAACGCTACGGACTTATGTAGATATATTGAGGATAAGGCAAAGCATACAAGATCGATCTACAGATCGTGGGCGCCTAACGACTGGATGATTACCGCCACGCCGGATACAAAGAAACCCGCCGGGCCGAACACAAGAGACAAAGCTCATATGAGCTACGCCGTGATATAGCCCAATACAAAGGCGCCAAGACACCCACTATGCTTCACAGATGAAGTAATGGATCATCAAATCCCGAGGGCTTCAAACCCAGAACATCGAATCATACGATGGTACCACAGATCCTCGGGTCTGATCGAGGACTATCTCCTCCATATCCACATGGCCCGCGGTGATGATCTACATGCCATCAAATACCTCCCACTCAAGCTTAAAGGACCAGCTCGGCATTGGCTCAATAGCTTGCCGCCAGAGTCAATCGGTTGTTGGGAGGACCCGAAGCCGCATTCCTTGATAACTTCTGTGGCACATATGTGCGACCACCGACGCCGATGACCTTAGCCATATAATTCAGCAGCTGTAAGAATCGCCGACAATTCGACGCGGTTCCTAACAAAGAAAAATCAGATTGTCGATTGTCCGGATGCGAGGCGCTTAGCAGCCTTCAAACACAACATCCGCAATGAGTGGCTAGCCCGCACCTAGGACAGAAAAGCCAAATCCATGGCAGCCCTCACCACACTCATGACCCGCTTATGCTGAGAGGACAGCTGGCTAGCTCAAGCAACAACTTGGCCAAACACCCGGTAGTTCGGATACCAAGGACAGCAATGGCAGTCGCTACGCAACAAGATAAACGCCGATTAACGGTGATAATGTCAAGATACGATAGTAAATGCCGGATTCAGAGGCTCTAAACCCGTTAGTGGAAGAAGCCATTCAAAAGAAATACCTGTGGTCTGGCCCAACTTGGACCGAATACTCATCGCATGTGCCGATACATGGCACCCCGAAAACCAGCCAACCACACCAACAGGATTGTTGGGTGTTCAAGCAAGCAGCAAGCTAAGCAATCAAAACAACGACAAGGCTGTATAGCGATGACGAGGAAGAGCCCCACCAACAATAGAGGACAGAAGGGCTTTCCCACACAAGTGCGGACGGTGAATATGATATACGCAACCCACATACCCAAAAGGGAGCGGAAGCGCACTAAGGGACGATACGCGATGGAGCCACCGCCTCAAGTTCAACCCATGGTCTTCCCGCCCGATCACCTTTGATCAAGGGACCACCCCACTAGCATCCGCCACGGCGGATTCGCCGCATTGGTTCTTGACCCAATCATCGACGGATTTCACCTCACTAGAGTCCCGATGGACGGCGGCAAGAAATGAACCTGATTTATCAGATACAAGGCGCAAAATGGGCATAGACCCATCAAGGATCAAACCAGCAAAGACGCACCTTTAAAGGCGCCATTCCGTGTAGAGGCCAACTGCACAGTTCGCTACACTTGAAGTGGTTCGATCCCTGATAACTTCCGGAGTGAGGAGTTAATCTTCGACATAGCCCCGCTCCGCAGCGGCTATCACGCACCGCCGGACGAACCGTGATTCGCAAAATTCAATGCGGTGCCGCACCACGCTGCATCTCAAACTCAAGATGCCAGCCCTCGAGGCGTAATCACGGCCAATGGAAACATCAACGCCCCCTCCGAACGGAGGAGCATACGGCCGCCTTTGCGGCGTATGCGTAACAGCCTCTAAGGCAATTCTCCACCCGCCAATAAACAATCGGACACCGCTGCGCCACCGAGTAACCTACAGAAGACCGCCGCACATTCCAACAAGCGAGTAATGTAACCCCAGCCGCGAACTCGCTGGCCAAGATTACGCCGCACGAATTGCGCCTCAAGCACCATGGGCCTAAGGGGAGGGCACCACCACGCACGCCTGCACGTGGCTCAACCGCACTGTGGGCCCCAATTGTGTCATTCTTTTCTTTCTTATTTTTTCTTACTTTCAGACTCCGCTTCCATTAAGTCCCGTCCGCACTAGAATTGCCGAACTCACGATGCAACAGCCAGGAAATAGAAAGCTACGCCGAGTGTCCAGTGGTCTCTACTACGCAGCATTATACCTGTTTTACATACCATCCCATGCCACTCCCCTCGGAGGGGGACATGTTAAATAGTCCCATCCCTTGCTTATCGTGACTATTTGTATCATTCTGCCCATTGCAAGACTTTTTGAATAAACAATACATAGCTTTTGCCTATTATTGCACTCCTTTCTTTATCTATATATATGTTCATTTCATGACATGTTGCTACCAGACACTTTCAGTACGGCCAATACACCAGGGCTTAAGTACCCCAAAAGTATGGTGTGATAAGTCCAACACTTCCACAAGTGCGGCACCTCAACTTATAGCATTATATGCATCGGCTCAATCATGTCTTGGGTCAATAGTTGGGTTTGCCTGCTCCCATGTTTTGGTACCTTATGTTCCGTTATATCTACCAAGGTAGGCTGGAGAACCACCGCGATTGTGCCCTCGTTGAGTTGGGTTGAGCACCTGGAGAAAGCTAAACTGACCGTCATGATAGGGCGAGAGCCGGTCGCTGTTCGAGAGGTTTTTTCGGGTCCCTAAAGACTTATGCCGCTTAGAGCGAGGAGTCGCATTGTCCGCCAAGGCGTGATAGCGCTCAACTCGGTCTTCCGAATACTAGGGGCTTCACTAAATTTAAAATTATAGAATTCTATGGCTAAGGAGAGTGTTCAAGCACTATAAGTCCGTTGCCTTGTTCGCTATGCTGAGCGCCCCTCGACGGACCCAAGAATGGGAACAAGAGCGCCAAGTTTATCCCAACACCCCAAAGACTGTGGCATGGGGTCAAGCCAACGACTTGCCATCTCTCAAATTTGATAAACGGCCGCATGTAAGGTAATATTTTAAATTAACAAGCGTTGCTTAGCGATATGAACAAGTTTTCAGCGACAGATAACAAATGCGAGTCTATTCAAAATTACATCTTTGAAGCACTCATCCGCTATACTACGGGCACCTTCAGACACCCTCATAGTACATTTCGGCTTGCGATGCTCCTTGCCCTTCTAAGGGTCTGGTCTGCCACAAGCTTTCTCCGCATCCAGCTTGCCCCAAAGGCACTTTAGCACGGCAAGGCCCGACGGCACCTTCAATGCAGACGGGCGCTTGATGACTTCAATCCATGGACAAAGGCCCACCACCACTGACTAGCCCGGTAGCTCCTGTGCATGGCTTCCAATGGCACAGCCGAACTATGAGGCCCTTCATGGCCTGTTCGGCGACCTTGTGGAGCTCGACCACCGCTTCACCTGGTTGCTCAGGGGGCATCGGACGCTCGCCTCAAAGATACCGAGACCAGAACACCTTCTCCGCCGAGCCCCCTCCTTGGCGCGCAGAGAACGCGCAAAGATCGTATACACCACGGGCAGATCTGTGAATGCTCCCGAGAGCTCCGAACCGGATAAGTAATAGGTAATTCACTTTCACATGCTTGCTTTGCATAAAGAATGCCTTACCTGCCGCTATCTTCTTTAATGATTCAATTTCTTGAGGGCTTTTTGGCTTCGCCTTAGCGGCTTTGGCACTCTCAAGAGCCGAGGCCAGCTGACTCGAGTATTCGAAGTCACGCCCAAACTCTCGTGTTTTTCCACGAGAGCCTCGAGCTCTTGCCGCACCTCCGCCACCCGCCTCCTCCGCTTCTCTCGCCGCAGGGCCTCATGCCATGAGCTTTGGGCCATGACACCGCTTCCTTCGTGGTCGCCACCTCGCTCATGGCCCCTACAATACCCATGTTATTCCTGCCATTTTTGCAACCGAATCCTTTCTATAAGGTATTTCTTTAATAAGGTATTGCTTACCTTCCCTGTCCTCGAGCTGCTTTGGCAAGGCCGAAGCTCGTTTCTGACCGCCGAGGCTCTTCTTCAATGCATCGACCTCCGCAGCCAAGGCGATAGAGGTCAAGAAGCAAGAGCTCTGATTCGTGATATTGACATACTTATGTTAGACTCTCAGATATCTTTTAGATCCTTAGTCCGGCTTTTCTTCCAACAATCAACTAAGCATCGTGGGCTACCGTCTATGCGGTAATATTTTTACATATTCTAAACTTACCTCAAAGCCTCGTTAGAAGGCTGGCATAAGCTTCACCAGCCCGCCTTGGCGGATCGAACTTTCTCGATCACCACACTCATAACAAAGGCGGTGCTCGTCGATGGAGGCGCCTTTAAGCGCCCAAGAAGCTATCCGTGCCTCCGGATGGACGGAGGTCACCGGCGTCAGAGTCTTACCCTTCTACAAAGGGGCCGCTTGTCGGATTTCGAACCATCGGTTCTGCACGGAGTCCGCACAGGCCAGACTTAGAGCCCTCGGTCTCGCCTTTGCGCCGGAGTCCGGGAGGTCGCTTTGCGCGCCCCAGACCACCTCCTCCTGGCTGGGCCCTTTGGGACTTCCACCATGTGTCGCCGGGCGACACGAGGAGAGGAGGCGGTCGGAAGTGAAGTGCTATTCACATCCGATGAACCTGTGGAGCCGCCGACGAAGCGGGCGAGCCTGCCCCCAAGGGCTGCATGGTCATATTCAAGCTAGAAGACACTATGCGACAAATAAAAAGTCATGAACTATTCCGAGTCCCGACACTTACAATCTCGCCAGGGCTTGGCCCTTGGTGGCCACTCCTCCTCGTCGTTGTCGGTGTTGGTGGAGAAGTCCTGAGGAAGGGTCATTCCTTTGACCTCCAGCCTCCTCAAAGGGGCGGCCTTCCTTTTTCTCTCTTCACTGGGGAGAGGCTTTCTTCCTCCTCCTCTTCCTCAGAGGACGATTCCGCCAGAGTTGCTCGGGCGGTGAGTCCGACAAGACTGCGCGCTGAGCTCCTTCGAGTTCCCGTGGCCTTCTTCTTGGTTTCTTCTCTCGCACCACATGAGGTGCCGAGCCAAGAACCCCACAATCGGCGCCCACTGGTCTTCCGCAAAGGGGCGGACAGCTAATTTTTCCGGACGCCTTCACCAGTCCTCACAAAGGTTAGGGAGTTTTAGATCCCGTGACAGAGTCAAACTATGAAAAAGACTCCCATAAAGGGTAAATAACTTACTCGCTGGCTTGACGTCATGAGCTGAATCCGCGATCTTCAGAGCGGATGTGGGAGCCTCGCGCTTTGAACAAGACTCTTCCGTGCATCTTCGCACGTAGTGTCAAGAGCCTTTTCAGAGTAGGGTGTTGTGCCGGATTGAACTCCCACAATTTGAAGGCCTGTTGTTGGCATGGGAGAACCTGAGGACGAGCATCACCGGATAACATTGACAAGCCTAAGATTCTGTCCGCTGTGTTTTGACGCAGTTTGAGTCCGATAGCTCGTCCAATCACCCCACGATGTGCCTCGCTCTTTCCATGATGTGAGCCGGGGGAAGCCAGATCGAATTGGGGCCGCCACCATTGAAAGTCGCATGCTCGGTGATGTAGAACCACCCCGATTGTTACCCCTTTATGGTCTCCACAAAGGAGCCTCGAGCCATAGGACTTGGCCATCTTGCCAACCATGGCACCTCCAAGACTGCTTGGTGGCAGCCACTACCTTCGGCTTGACATTGAAGATCTTCAGCCATAAGTCAAGTGGAGCTGGATGCAGAGGAAGGCCTCACACATGACGATGAACGCCGAGATGTTGAGGATGAAATTGGGCCAGATCGTGAAAGTCCAGTGCAGAGTAGAACATGAGCCCCTGACAAATGGGTGAAGTGGAAAACCTAGTCCATGGAGGAAGTGGGTGAGAAACACCACCTCTCATGGGGCCTGGGGTTGAATGAGCTGCCTCGTCGGGTAGCCGGTGCACGGCGTTGCTGGACAAGTATCCGCCTTCCGCAGCTTTTTGATGTGCCCTCTCAGGACGGAGGAGGCCATCCACGTGCCTCCCGCCTCCGACATAGTTGGAGAACGTTGAGGTGGGATGTGCAGACTTGGGCGCCGGAGCTCGAGTGCACGGAAATGGATGAGCAAAGGAGAAATAAGGCGTAGGTGAAAAGGTGGATCCTTATCCCCTTATATGGACGGATGAAGCTATGCGTCCCCCGCCAGCCTGGTAAAACTCGCTATCTCCCAAGCACCGTAATCAATGGCGCGTTGGGTTACCCACGTCCGTATTGATGAGAATCCCGAATAAGGGGCATGATCTCCGCTGATAAGACGTGCTAAGGAAACCGCCGCTAAACGCTACCGAGGTGGACAATAAGAACGATTCGTATGAAGGCTCGGTTGCAGTGTGATGTCACACCGCTGAATACGCCGCCAGATCTCGCAAAAGTTATTCTCTACGGTGGTATGTGGAACTTGTTTTGCAGAGCCGACACTATCCTTGTGTTCAAAATCTTCTATGAAGTATTCGAAGAGGAACCCGCTTTGCAATGCCGAAGACAATATGCGCGCCGACTCATCGCCATTGAAGCCCGGTTCAGGGCTACTGGGAGTCTTGATTAGGGGTGTCCTGATAGTCAACTATCATCTTTGGCCGACTCGACTATGAAGATAAAAGATTGAAGACTTCGCCCTGTGTCCGGATGGGACTTTCCTTAGCGTGGAAGGCAAGCTTGGCGACACGGATATGTAGATCTCCTACCATTGTAACCGACTGTAACCCTAACCCTATTCGTGTCTATATAAACCGAAGGGTTTTAGTCCGAGGACTAACAACAATCATACCATAGGCTAGCTTCTAGGGTTGAGCCTCTCGATCTCGTGGTAGATCTACTCTTGTACTACCCATATCAACAATATTAATCAAGAAGGAGTAGGGTATTACCTCCATCGAGAAGGCCCAACTGGGTAAAACATCGTGTCCCTTGTCTCCTATTACCATCCGCCTAGACGCACAGCTCGGGACCCCTACCCGAGATCCGCCAGCTTTTGACAAAAGGGGCAAGTCATGATACGCCCCTAAGATAGATAATGGGGCAAGTCCATACAAGGAAGATGTGTCAAGACAACTATGCATCGAGAGCAAGTTGTTATTCTGCCCCCCCCCACACACACACACACACACACGCACCTGCACACCCCTAAGATAGATAATGGGGCAAGTCCATACAAGGAAGATGTGTCAAGACAACTATGCACCGAGGGGCAAGCGCATTATTCTGCTCTCTCGCCGCCCACACACACACACGCACCCGACACCCCTAAAGATAGATAATGGGGCAAGTCCATACAAGGAAGATGTGTCAAGACAACTATGCACCGAGGGGCAAGGCGTTATTCTCCCCCCACACACACACACACGCACCCATACACCCCTAAAGATAGATAATTTGGGCAAGTCATGTTACGAACTCGCCTCCGCATGCGACGCCGCGGCATGCCGCGTTGTTGATACGTCTCCAATGTATCTATAATTTTTTATTGCTCCATGCTATATTATCTACTGTTTTGGCCAATATTGGGCTTTATTATCCACTTTTATATTATTTTTTGGACTAACCTATTAACCGGAGGCCCAGCCCATATTTGTTGTTTTTTGCCTATTTCAAGTTTTCAAGAAAAGGAATATCAAACGGAGTCGAAACGGAACTAAATCAATCGAGAAGTTATTTTGGAAGTAAACTACCGGATGGACTTGGACCCCACGCCAGAGCTAAGGGAGGTGCTCACGAGGGTGGGGGGCGTGCCCACCCCCTAGGACGCTACTGCCTCATGGGGCCCCCAAGCTCCACCGACGCATTTCCCGCACCCATATATACTCACGCACTCTAAAACTTCCGCACAGAGAATAGATCCGAGTTCTCCGCCGCAAGCCTCTCAGAGCCACCAAAGTCAATCGGACCCTGTTTCAAGACTCCGCGGAGGGGGAAACCTCACCGTAGCCATCTTCATCATCCCAGCCTTCCATGACGAGGAGGAGTAGTTCACCCTGGCTGAGGGTATGTACCAAGAGCTATGTGTTTGATCTCTCTCTCTCATGTTCTTGATTTGGCACGACCTTGATGTATAGCAGCTTTGCTATTATAGTTGGATCTTATGTTTCTCCTCCCCTTCTCTCTTGTAATGGATTGAGTTTCCTTGAAGTTATCTTATCGATTGAGTCTTTAAAGATTTGAGAACACTTGATGTATGTCTTGCCGCATGATCTGTGGTGACAATGGGATATCACGTGATTCACTTGATGTATGTTTTGGTGATCAACTTATGGTTCCGCCCATGAACCTATGCATAGGGTTTGGCACACGCCAACGTGATTCTCCCAGAAACTTTGGGGCACTTTTGAGGTTCTATGTGTTGGTTGAATAGATGAATCAGATTGTGTGATGCATATTGTATAATCATACCCACGGATACATGAGGTGACATTGGAGTATCTAGGTGACATTAGGTTTTGGTTGATTTGTGTCTTAAGGTGTTATTCTAGTACTAACTCTAGGGCTGTTTGTGACACTTATAGGAATAGCCCAACGGATTGATTGGAAAGAATAACTTTGAGGTGGTTTCGCACTGCACTACAATCTCTTCGCTTGTTCTCCGCTATTAGTGACTTTGGAGTGACTCTTGTTGCATGTTGAGGGATAGTTATATGATCCAGCTTATGTTATTATTGTTGAGAGAACTTGCACTAGTGAAAGTATGAATCCTAGGCCTTGTTTCAAAGCATTGCAATACCGCTTACGCCACTTTTACCGCTTGTTACCTTGCTGTTTTTATATTTTCAGTTTACAAAACCCATATCTACCATCCATATTGCACTTGTATCACCATCTCTTCATTAACTAGTGCACCTATACAATTTACCATTGTATTGGGTGTGTTGGGGACACAAGAGACTCTTTGTTATTTGGTTGCAGGTTGCTTGAGAGAGACCATCTTCATCCCACGCCCCACGGATTGATAAACCCTAGGTCATCCACTTGAGGGAAACTTGCATCATTCTACAAACCTCAAAGACTTGGAGGCCCAACAACGCCTACAAGAAGAAGGTTAAGTAGTAGACATCGCTTGTCGCCTCACACGGCTCGTTTCGCCTCGGCCTCGCTGGATGGGGGATTGGGGTCCCACCCTCCCCCTGCTCGCCTTCGCTAACGCGGCAAAGGCACCTGCTTGACAAAGCGGCGCGTTATTCTGTCCCCCACACGCACTCCACACACCCCTAAAGATAGATAATGGGGCAAGTCCATACAAGGAAGATGTGTCAAGACAACTATGCACCGAGGGCAAGGCGGTTATTCTGCTCCGCCCCCCACGTGCACCCACACACCCCTAAAGATAGATAATGGGGCAAGTCCATACAAGGAAGATGTGTCAAGACAACTATGCACCGAGGGCAAGGCAGCTTATTCTATCCCCCCCCCACACACACACACACATGCACCCACACACCCCTAAGATAGATAATGGGGAAAGTCCATACAAGGAAGATGTGTCAAGACAACTATGCATCGAGGGTAGTGCGGTTATTCCGTCCCCCCCTGTGCACCCACACACCCCTAAAGATAGATAATGGGAGCAAGTCCATACAAGGAAGATGTGTCAAGACAACTATGCACCGAGGGGCAAGCAGCTTATTCTGCCCCCCCCAAACACACACACGCACCCACACACCCCTAAGATAGATAATGGGGCAAGTCCATACAAGGAAGATGTGTCAAGACAACTATGCACCGAGGGCAAGCATGGTTATTCTGCTCCCCCTCCCACACACGCACTCCACACTCCCCTAAAAATATATAATGGGGCAAGTCCATACAAGGAAGATGTGTTAGTACAACTATGCACCGAGGGCAAGTGCTATTCTGCCCCCCCCCCCCACACACACACACGCACCCACACACCCCTAAAGATAGATAATGGGGCAAGTCCATACAAGGAAGATGTGTCAAGACAACTATGCACCGAGGGGCAGGCGGTTATTCTATTCCCCCCCCCCACACACACACACACACCCCTAAAGATAGATAATGGGGCAAGTCATGTTATGGACTTCAACATGCGACGCCACACGCGCAAGGCCGCCACGTCACATTTCATTCTGCCTCGGCTCGCTGGGATGGGGAGGGGTCCCGACCCTCCCTCGGCTCGGCTCAAGGCTAACGCTGGCAAGGGCTGCTTGACAAAGCAGGCGGTTATTCTGTTCCCCACCCCACACACACCCACACACCCCTAAAGATAGATAATGGAGGCAATTCCATACAAGGAACATGTGTCAAGACAACTATGCCCTTTGGTGCGGTAAGGTAAATGGGTCAAGTCATGTTACGCCCCTAAGATAGATAATCGGGCAAGTCCATACAAGGAAGATGTGTCAAGACAACTATGCACCGAGGGCAAGGCGGTTATTCTGCCCCCCCCACACACACACACACACGCACCCACACACCCCTAAGATAGATAATGGGGACAAGTCCATACAAGGAAGATGTGTCAAGACAACTATGCACCGAGGGCAAGCATATTATGTTTCTCCCCCCCACACACACACACTCACCCACACACCCCTAAAGATAGATAATGGGGCAAGTCCATACAAGGAAGATCTCACAAGACAACTATGCACCGAGGGGCGCGTTATTTTGTCCCCCCCCACACGCACTCCACACACCCTTAAAGATAGATAATGGGGCAAGTCATGTTATGGACTGCCCTGCATGCGACGCCACAAGACGCTGCTGCCGTCGTCACACGGCATTGCTTGTTGGCTCGCCGGATGGGGAGGGGTCCTCCCCGGCTCGGCCTCGCTTAACGCTGTAGTGCGCTGCTTGACAAAGCGCAGGTGCTTATTCTGCCCACCCCCTCCACACGCACTCCACACACCCCTAAAGATAGATAATGGGGCAAGTCCATACAAGGAGGATGTGTCAAGACAACTATGCCCTTTGGTGCGGTGCGGTGAGGGGGCAAGTCATGTTACAAATTGCCTTAGAACAAAACTCACAAGAACTAGAACAAAAAGTATCACCAAGCATCGTGGAGTCAAGTACTAGATTCAAACAACAAAAATAAAGGAAAATTGACTGCCAAGGACAAAGCGCAGTCTCTCGACGATGCTAGATACTTGAACTCGAGCCTGCATGCTAATCCCTAGTAATCCAAGACAATGCAGGCCCGCCGCCTAGGGCCCACGAGTCATGAGAGAGAGGGAGCGCTGTATAAGCGCCTGTAAGTGTTTAGAGGAGTTCGACCAGTGAGCCTCTATCGCTTTTATAAACAGGTCTAGAACCCTCGACTAGCGAGGTGGGACTAAACCCATAGCGACGCCAAGACACCACGCCGCATGCCAAGCAAGGACGAGCTATCTAGGCCGAAACAATGACTCACGCAGATGGCCCAACACAAGATTTCCCCCATTACAAAATTCCAGCCGATCACACACTACAAAAAAATGCTAATAATTTTAAAAACCTCACAAGAAATAAGTTCAAAAACAAATAATGTAAAAAGTTCAAACACATCTTAATTGTAAGAACTAAAAAATAGAAATACATATATTTTTTTGGAAAATTAAACGAGAAGATTGTAAATAAAAATTTCGTAAACAAGTTTATAAAAAGTTCAACTACTACAATTCATAAGGTTCAAGTAAAAATATCGTAAAAGAAAGATTAAAATCTTTTAATTTTAAAAATACTAGGACTATCATTATTCAACTGTAAAAGAAAAATGTGATCCAAAATTCATGTAAAATGTAAGAAAAATGTTATACAACAAACAAATTTGATTGGTAATTGACAACCTAAAATAGTTCAAGATTATCATTAATGTAATGTAAGTTCAGCAAACTCAACCCCAAAAAAGGGATTCTACAAACATCACCAACAGATAGTTCCGGCTCATGAAGCTATGACATGAAAATATACCAACCAAAACAAAGGATGCCCATCAGCTCAACTATAGAATTGTTCCAGTACTAATATATAGAACATATAAATAAAACAGTTATAGTTGATCAAACAAAATGGAAAAGCATTACATAAGTTGTTCCAAACCATCTGATAATACAATAGAATTCAACCATCTCACATGCAAAAGTTTTAAAGAAAAAATACCGCAACATGATCAACCACACACAAATCTCACAACCGGCATCATTTGCCACATTTAAACCTACAGCACATAAATTCTGAACGTCGGAGAGTCATCTTCCCTGGAGAACATAACCATAACCACATCACCATCCTCAAATCCAGACTCTGCCACAAACTCCTTCCACCCAGTAGTTAAGTTGATGCAACCATCAAAGTCGATGTGGTAGGCAACTTCCATCAACTGATACCCATTTTTGTCTGAAGTCTCCATCTTCAGAACACCGGAACTAGGAACAACAATCCTGATCATGGGTGACATTTTCTGCAAATGGGGGAGTACAAAACAAAAGTGAACATCTAACATAACTGAATTTTTACACAGATATAGGAACGGTTTGCATAACAAACTGAAAAGAAAAAAATCTGAACCAAAACAATAACACAAAACGGACTAGTCATGTGAACTGATTAAACTGAAGAAATATACATATCAATACACCTACAGTAAAAACATCTGACAAAAAACAGATCAAGGATTATACAAAAATGGATAAAAAAACTGTTTAGTAATGAACAAATACACACGTAAATCCTCATCATAAATTCTCGACAAAACCAAATAAAAAATATAGACAAACTATTCATAACACTAAACTACGATCCACCATGGGATTCAAAAGAGACCTACAAAAAGTAGAAAACAAAACGAATAGAAACACATACCCATGATTCCTTCAAGTCACCAACCATCAGCGACAAACATATGGCGATTTAAACCCATGGTTGTTGTACAATGGACAAGAAAGTTGCCCACGGCATTGAAGTCCGGGTGAGCTCCAAACCAGATTCAGACACACAACCGTCACGCCTATGTGCGCCATCTTTGCCAGGCATCCGCATGAACAATCCTCCATGGAACACACAGGAACAGGGAAGAAAACAATGGAGAGAAGAGGGAGGAACCTAGATCTAATTCTGGAAGAAGGAAGAAAAAGGACGGGGAGACTGAGCCACACACCACACATAGATGGATAGAATTTATAGCCAGGGAGACTCGCAGATTATAAAAATAATAAATAGGCAGGTGGGCAGCTAGCTGGTAGGAAATAGTTATTATACAAGCCATGAAACATTTGACCGCAAATCGTTCAACTTCGACAAACAAGCAGCTCAAAAGTGCACATGTCAAAACATGCGATAAAACAACACATTCGTGAGATAAAACAGTTCAATTCATTTAGTCATTCAAACATCTCGCTTCCTCACAACAAAAATCTTAAAACATAATCTTCACTACTTCACCATAACGATCAAAGAAACGACGCCATTTGGCCCTCGTGGATGGATGTGGAGACGGGCTGCTCTCGCCTAGCCCAACTGATGATCTGAATATGGTTCTTCCCTTGCCCTCCGGGAAAAGAAGCTCCAATTCATTGGAGTTGCAAGTATCCATCACCGCGCAAGAAGGCGCCTCGCTGAACTCGCGCCCAGCCTCCTCGGCAAGACGTCATGCCATCTCGTCACAAGCATGCGCCTCCTCATCCTCCTTCGCTTCCACTAATGCAGCCCTCACATCGACGGCATCCCTCCTCCTCTCGTGACCTCTCCCAACTCAAGATCCATCTCGCTTTTGCTTGCAGCTAGTAGAATGAAAGTGACAGAGGGCTCGGGCTTTATAATCAAAGTGCGTAAGTATTGGTAGGCAGCCCCGATGTCAACGCACAAGAAGACAACTTTGACACGCAGCAATCCAACTACATACGGCAGCAATTCAAACAAACACCTAAAACACGCAACTTAATTACACAGCTTGACCAGATTACAAGAAAAATCACAGCCACACATACACCATACACCACCTCCGCCAACGACAAAATAACATGGGAATCCAGGTAGAAACAACTCAAAATAAGCAAAATTGACAATGCAAATCTTTTCATACAATCCTCATATCTCTCCCTCGCAACACCAATTCAAAGTAAAACACCGTAAAAAGAAGAACACATTTACATGGCGGCGGAAGACGCACTAAGAACATCGAAACTTGTAATCGAAATTACAAATGAAATTAATATCCAAAACTCCAACATACCGAGCATTTCACATCCAAAACAACAAACAGACGTGAAATTGAGGCCTCACTAACACCACCAGAGACACCAATGCCCAAAACACGCCCGGCCGCCAATACCACGCCTGTTACCTCCGGTGACTACAGATTGCAAACACGCACTCAGTGAGCTGCAGACGCAAGTGAACCCCTTACATGTCTCCTCTAGCAACGAATAGCCCGCAAAGATCGCTACCGAGAACGCCTCGAAGCTCCACGTTGCATCCCCTGCAAGCGCCTGTCCGACACGCAGGAAGATCAGCCAAGAGGAAAACTACGCTACCCAACCTGTAAAACCACGCCGCCAAGAAGGGTAATGTAATAATATTCTATTAGGCGTAATGTAATAGCCCATGTGTGTGTGTGTGTGTGTGTGTGTGTATATATATATCAATTAGGCTTCAAGTGCGCATTTGTTAGTTAAACCTATGGTTAAATGTGACACTAAATACGACTAGTAAGTAGTACAAGAGCGTGACTAGTATACGCTTGGTCAAATTATTCATCATGTTAACACATTAAATTGACGTGACAACATGCGCTGCGTGAGGTGACACAAGAATCCCGCGCGTGTTCGGGTATTCTCGACTTCGATTTGAGTACCACTTATCTGTCAAATCTTTCATCATTCACTTAAAACAAATGATTGATCATACATTGAGTACCATATAACCGAATTAACCGATGCAAGTTGAAGAAGGATTACCGGTGCCGCCAACAAGGCCAAGTTCGATCCCACGGATCAAGAGCTGATCGAGCACCTTGAGTCCAAAGTGAGTGCCGATAGCGCGAGATCTCACCTCTCATCGATTTGTTCATACCAACCATCGACAAAGAAAGCACGATATGCTACACCCATCCCGAGAAACTTCCTGTAAGACACCGATCGACCATCTACTTGCACAAACATATTCCTTTGTTTATAGCTCTATTTTTCTTTTTAGACGCAGACCGTGAAGCAATTACAATTTGACAGCTTAATAAAAGTGAAACAAGTGACTCGCAACATGCCAAAGATGTTATGAAAATGCCAACTACGACACTAAAAACATGTATTCGATAATGCCGCAGTATCACATCGAGTGGCCTAAGCAAGCATTTCTTCCAAAGAAAATCCGTATGCTCAAAGGGCACGGACGCATCGCAAGATACAATGGAGTGCGGCATGCACACGATGTGGCACAACACCGCAATACCTTGCCGGTGATGGTCAACGGCCGCAGACGGGCAGCAAAGGTTCGTGCTGCACACCAACAAGAACTTCACCAAAGAGAGACCAACGGGTGATGCACCAAGACCACCTCGGGACCGGAGCAAGAGAACGAGCGGAGCTGGTCCTCCGCAAGATTTTCTACCGCATTTAACACTAGGGCCAGGAGCAAAAAGATTATAAGTTAGTTTGGTATTGGTACTTGTACTACCTTGTTGTCCGCAAGTTGGTATTGTTGTTAACGATCTTTTGGTATGAACTTGGCATTTGCTTCCAACCATCATGCCGAGGATCGACGTGATATAAAGCTGAATCATTTGTTTCAAACGAATTTTCGTGCACCTGATTTTATTTGATGGGTAGCATAAGCACCGCCGCTCAATTCCCGCCTCCAAATTTTTCAAACAAGGTCATGCACTTATTATCTCGATGAAAAACAATATCCCCGCTGCATCCCGCCATACCGCACTTGCAAAATTCTCTCATTTATTGAGCACGATATTGTTTTTTCAGTGTCGAGCAAGTTTCAACTGGTTGTAGACTGCCCAGATTGGTTTTGTTTTTAATGTGCCCAGCCCATGACGATAACGGGCGCAAAGATCCAAAGAACTATTCATCGCCTTCGCACGCCAAAGTTAGTTATATTTTGTCTTACAACATCCGCACGCAGATTTTTTATCGAATCAAACACACAACCCAGCTTTATTTTCTCTTGAAACGCATGTCCTACATCCGCTTTTCTAATCTCTACCTATAGTTTTACTAGTTCATATACACGATCATTATATTGAAAATACATAAAATTCCTTTTCATATTTACATCCTTATTTTTGTTGTTGTTTTCCTCCCAGCTTGATTTTTTACCAACGGTTTTTCCTTAAACCAACTCAATTGTCCCATGTCTTATTTGCTTACAAAACTAAATGATTTTTTTGGCAAATCAATAAGTTCTTAAAAAATGTTTATCATTTCGATTACAAAAGTTTGACTCCACGTAAATATGCGTAATAAGGTTGAACTTTTTGACTCGTGGTCCTAGGCGTAAAATGGGCTGTAATAAATTACTTAAGAATTAGCAAATGGGCTGCAAATTATTAAAAAAAGCAAATGGGCTCTATGTTGTCCGCCACGATTTGGAGACTGACTTGTGGGCCTGCTAAGTTCATGCGCATACAAGGTTTCTCAAAAAGAAACTTAGTCAACAATCGACTCTACTAAATACGACCGTTAGATGTCAATCTAACGGCAATCGTGTTTTTAGTCTCGATCTTCCCGCCCCAAATTACCAAACCAAAGACCGCTGAACCGCCGCCCCGCCCCCGTGGTCGGGTGTAGGTATCGGCAAGCCTCACGCCCCATCATATACTCGCATCCTCGGCCTGCTCTATCCTCTACTCACCCACACCTCCCGTTATTTTCCCATGACGCAGAGTCGAACCACCAACCTCATACTTCCAATCACAGGCAACCACCGCCGTGTCTTCCCGGCCTCGGTCGCTCCCTTCAGAGGCCTTGCCGCCATCCACCGCCTGGTGCTCTCGGCATGGTCAACGTGGTCAACGAACGACATCCATCGGAAGTGGACTATACGGAGAGGCCGATACTGGTCCATGGCCGCACACAAGGAAATGCCTCCTTATTACGCCGCAAAATAATGATTCCTCCACCGACATCCGGGACCCACCGAAGGGCTTCAGATTTCGGAAAAAACATTCCTCCGCTGATTGGTCGGACTAACTAACTATATCTTCGCACACAAGGAAGTGCCTCCTTATGCAAGACAAAAATGAATACCTCGCCAAATTGGGACCCACCATAGTGGGAGGCTGACTTAGGGCCTACTAAGTTAACGGGACGGAGGGCTTTGTTAACTTAGTCAATATATGAACGATTCTAGCTCCAAAGGACTTACGATGTCCATCCAACGGCCATAGTGCTTCTTCAACCTCCGGTCTTCTTGCTCCAATGCCCAAATTAGCGCCAACAGTGTCACAGGTTCTCGCTTACTCGTGGCCGGGTCAGGATGTCATGGAGGCCTCACCGCCTCTACTACTCCCACCGGCTGCCGTGCCATCCTCTACTCACCCACACCCCTCGTTATTTCAAGGGCGACAAAGAGCCTCACACCGCACCAACCAAAGGAATCAGACTTATCCGCTGCGGCATCCACCGCCGCTGTTTTCCCCGGCTCGCCGTCCCCTTCCTAGACCTCGCCATCGCCCACCGCTTTGGTGCTCTTCAAGGCATGGTCAATGTGGTAATGACCGATTTCCATCTAAGAGTATCAGACGTGGAGAGGCCGATACCGGTCCACAAAGCACCGCAAGGAAGTGCCTCCTTATTACGCCAAAATAATTATTCTCGCACTGGAGAAGGGACCCATCTGACGGGCCACCGTATTTTGCAAAGAAAACGCTTCTCGATCGCTGGGACCTACCAGCTACATCTTCGCACGCAAGCGCGCTCGGGCAAAAAAATGATTCGCCTCGATCGCTGGGACCCACCAGCACATATTCACACGCAAGGAAGTGCCTCGATAGTCGGACCCACCTGGTTGAAGCGCACGTAGCGCTTGTCATTCTGGTCGCGAACGTAACAATGCATATACCGTTGATGTAGAGGCGCCGCACGCAGTCGTAGTAGAGGCGCCGCACGTAGCATGTACATGTACGCATAAATGCCAGGTGCAAGAAAGTAACACGCCACATACATACGAAGCGGGTCTCAACGCCTACTCGCTACAGACGCATCGATAGAGGCAAAGGTGTCCTGCCTTCGATGAGATGGTTTTCGCTGGGAGGAAGTCGACTTTTGACGATCCGACCACGAACGCAGCGAGGACGCCGCGCTTTAGCAATCGCTAAACCAACTCCGAGAGGTTATTGACCACGCCGAGCACGATCAACTCCGACCACGAGGGTCTGCTTCTCGCGAGCAAACGAAGAACAAGCAAGAAACCGAGATTGCAATCTGGATATTGCGTAATATAAGATGAAAGCTTTATTGATCAAGGTGGGGTTCGGACGCTTTGTCCGGTCGCTGAACACAAACGGCACGCCGGGTTGCAGCTATGGCTAACTTTAATCTAAACAAAACCTAAGGTCTAAACGGTGCCCTAAGGGCTGTATATATGGAGGAAGAGGGGGAATTTCGTGGCCCTTGGTGGAGGGGTCCAAATCAACCCTAACTCTTGTTTCCCCACATACGGACTCTAAAAACAGACTATACTTAAGTATTTCGAAATTACATGGGCCTGGCCCACTAATAAGGTGACGAAGACCTAGAATAGCCTCTGGACGACATTTATGAAGTAGCTGCCTTGTATATTTCGTCCAAGGCTTCATGCACCCATTATGGTGGCTTCAAAGTCCTGAAATCATCACTTGTAACTCCGTTTGTTCCCTTATGCATGGCATTATCTCCATGCTTGTTCTTGCTCCAATGTCCATCCTTCTCCAAGCTAGGGCCTTCATTTGTAAGCAAAACAAATGTATCCAATTTAGGCAAAGATCATATTCTCATGAACATTAGAATCATTACCAAGAAACGAAAGTACCGATAATTTAATTGGCGTATGCGAGCTCTAGTAATTGGTCCAAGATATGTAGCAAGAGGGGCTGTGGGTGTAACAATGGTATTGATGTCCTCATCATCCTCCCCTTCTTGAAATGAAGTCGCCCTCGACGGAAGCTCATATTCTCACCCAAATAAGGCTTCAAATCTGCAATGTTAAAAGTGGACTAACCCCAAAATCTGCAGCAGCTCAAGTTTATATGCATTATCATTTATTTTCTAACACCTTAAATGGACCATCAAGACGGGCATTAGCTTTGATTTGCGAAATTAGGAAACCTATCTCACGCAAATGTAACCAAACAAGATCTCCAGTGCAAAGACAACATGTTTTCTACCCTTATCTCCAAAGAAGTTTATATTTAGCATTCATACGCCAATGTTTTCCTTAGTTATCTCATGCATTTTTAAAATCAATTCAGACGCTCTTTAGCATCAAAATTAACCTTCTCCAAGATGGAAGAGGCAACAAATCAATAGGTGCACGAGGTAGGAAGCCATACACAATTTCAAAAGGGCACATCTTAGTAGTAGAATGCAATGAACGATTATAAGCAAATTCAATATGAGGCAAGCATTCTTCCCACATTTTCTTATTATTCTTCAAAACAGCCCTAAGCATAGTAGACAATGTTCTATTGACTACTTCAGTTTGTCCATCACTTGGGGGTGACAAGTAGTACTAAAAAGCAGTTCAGTCCCCAACTTAGCCCATAAACATCTCCAAAAGTGGCTAAGAAATTTAGTATCACGATCTGAAACAATAGTATTTGGCACACCATGCAAGCTTAATAATTTCACGAAAGAACAAATCAGCAACATTAACAAAGATCATCGCTTTTATGACATGGTATAAAGTGTGCCATTTTCGAGAATCTATCCACGACAACAAATATGTTATCCTCCCTTCTTTGTTCGAGGTAAACCTAAAACAAAGTCCATAGATATATCCTCCCAAGGAACACTAGGCATGTGCAAAGGCATATATAAACCATGAGGATTGAGTCGTGACTTAGCTTTTGACATGTAGTGCAACAGCTACAAAACGCCAACATCCCGCCTCATCTTTGGCCAAAAGAAATGTGTAGCAAGTATATCCTCCGCCTTCTTCACGCCAAAGTGTCCCATTAATCCTCCTCCATGCGCCCCGCAACAACAAAGACTAACAGAGCTAGCAGGAATGCATAGCTTGTTAGCACGAACACAAAACCATCATTAATAAATCTAACTTGTTCCATGTTCTTCCTCTTACAATTCTGCATTACATCTTTAAAATCAGCATCATGCACATATTGATCTTTGATGGTTTCCAAACCAAATATTTTGAAGTCAAGTTGTTAAAGCATAGTATATCGACGAGACAAAGCATCAAGAATAACATTTTCTTTTACCCTTCTTGTGTTTAATGACATAAGGGAAAGTCTCAATGAATTCAACCCATTTAGCATGTCTACGATTCAGTTTAGCTTGACTTTAATATGTTTCAAAGATTCATGATCGTAATGTATAACAAATTCTTTGGGCCATAAATAATGTTGCCATGTCTCTAAAGTCCTAACAAGAGCATATAATTCTTTTGTCATAAGTAGAATAGTTCAGACTAGGCCCACTCAATTTTTCGTAAAAGTATGCAACAGTTTGCATATCTTGTAATAACACACCTCCTAATCCAATTCCACTAGCATCACATTCAAGCTCAAAAGTCTTATTAAAGTCGAAGTTGGAGTAAAGGAGCATGTGTCAACTTATCTTTCAATACCGTGAAGGCTTCTTCCCGGCGGTACCCCAAACAAAAGGCACATCCTTCTTTGTAAGCTCATTGAGAGGTGCAGCAATGGTGCTAAAGTCTCTCACAAAACGCCTATAGAAACCAGCGAGTCCAAGAAAACTCCTCACTTGTGTGACCGCTTTGGGCCGCCCAACTCTCAATAGCTTCAATCTTGGCTTTATCAACTTCAATTCCTCGTGGAGTAACAACATAGCTAAGAAAAGATACTCGGTCGGTGCAAAAGGTGCACTTCCCAAGGTTACCAAACAAACGTGCATCACGTAGAGCATTAAAACAGCACGAAATGTTCCAAATGTTCTTCCAAAGATTTGCTATAAATCAAGATATCATCAAAGTAAACTACCACAAATCGTCCAATGAAAGCACATAAAACTTCGCTCATTAATCTCATGAAAGTACTAGGTGCATTAGTTAACCCAAAAGGCATGACTAACCACTCATATAATCCAAACTTAGTTTTAAATGCTGTTTTCCATTCATCTCCCAATTTCATACGAATTTGATGGTATCCACTACGCAAATCAACTTTGGAGAATATTGTAGAGCCACTCAATTCATCAAGCATATCATCTAGCCTAGGAATAGGATGACGATAACTAATAGTAATATTATTAATGCCTCTACAATCAACACACATACGCCGACGCACTCATCCTTTTTAGGCACTAGTATAATAGGAACAGACAAGGACTAAGAGATTCACAGATATAACCTTTGTCGAGCAGCTCCTCGTACTTGACGATAATCTCCTTCGCCTCCTCCGGATTGGTACGATATGGTGCGCGGTTGGTAGCGATGCACCGGGAATTAAGTCAATTTGATGCTCAATTCCTCTAATAGGTGGTAATCCTGCGGCACGCCTTGTGGGAAGACGCCAAATAACTCCCCGCAAAATGTTAGTGACAGCAGGGGCAAAGAGGAAGGCACGCCCTAATGAAAATAATGCCTCTTTGCACACAAAAGCATAGCAAACAGATTTGCTATAATCTAGCTCATCAATATCAGATTTGGTGGCAAATAAACATGCACTTTTCAGCTTAATTTCGAAGCAACATTAGATGGTTTATTATTAGGCTTCATTTGTTGCTCAAATTCTTTTGCCACAATCTGATTTTCACTCTTATTTTTCTCCTGCTTTTGCTTTATTAGCTCTATTAATATCATCTTTCAAAATGGAATCAGAGTCATAGGAAGCAAAGTAATATTTTTATCCTTGTGAACAAGAGTATACCGATTGTTTCTACCATGGTGTACAGAATTTTTATCAAATTGCCATGGTCTACCAAGTAATAAGGAACATGTTGCATAGGTACCACATCACAATCAACATAATCAAGATATGTAGAGATACTAAATGCACACTAACAAGACGTGTTACCTTAACCTTGCCGCTGTTGTTGAACCATTGGATGTAGTAAGGATGTGGATGTGGTCTTGTGGTGAGAGAAAGCTTCCACCATATCCATGCTAGCCAAGTTGTTGCAGCTCCCTCCATCTATGATGACGCTAATAGAACGCTCCTTCACAACTCCCTTTGTATGGAACAAGTTATGCCTCCGATTTTGCTCAGCTTGTGTAACCTGCACACTCAAAACACGTTGAGCAACTAAACATTCATACCACCAAGATCTTCAAGAGCCATGTATTGCGCCTCAGATCGTAATCATCTCCACCGTGTTCTTCATGTGTAATAAGAGCCAAAGTCTCTTCATCATAGTCACTAGCGACTCATACCCACCATCCTCAAGAGCAATCATCACACGCCGAGATGTGCATTCTCTCGCAAAAATGTCCTCTTCCCTTACAACGACGACAAATAATATCACTTGTGTGCCCTGCTGACGCCCATGGAAGAAGAAGAGCTCTGTAGGCCCAAAGAGTGTACTCTTGGCGATAGTGGTGGTTGTGCCTGCTTTTTGTATCACGGTTGAGGTGGCAGCCGACGGAGGTGCCGTGTAGTAGAACGTGGAAGTAGATGATGCACGTGGTGTCCATGATGAAGGTCGACCCAGAAAAGTTAGTCCGCCGCCAAGGCCCGCCGATCCCAAGACTTCACGCTCAGCTTTACAAGCAAGATGGAATAATCGAAAGTGATATTATTATAATCCTTGTAGTCTAGAATGGTCTGAATCTCTATTTAATCCACCCGTAAAACGTGCAAGCATAGCTTCATTCTCCTCAACAATACCACATCTAATCAAGCCAGCTTTGTAATTCCCGATAATATTCTTCTTCACCGAATTTTTTCCTTGTCTTAAGCGCTGCAATTTTTGAAGTAATTCACGCTGATAATATGGTGGAACCCAACGAGTACGCATAGCAGTTTTCAAAGCAGCCCAAGTAGTGGAACAGATATAATCTACAATGTTCGCACCACCAAACACATGCAAAGCTAGTGAAAGCACAAACAAAGCAAATAGAACACGCCTCCCTCAGATATTGTAAACATGTAAATCGTTGTTCAGCTTAACTCCCAAGTAAGATATATATCAGAACATATCTACCTCAAATGGTGGAATATTCAATTTCAGTTTAGGAGATGGTCATGATCTCGCACTCAAGAGGAGCCCTAACATTGCCATTATTTGCATGTGGACGACTCGGTGGTTGTGGTGCCGGTGGTTGCATCGAGTTCGATGTTGATCAACCTCATCCTCGTAAGCTCTCACATAATCATCCTCCCCACCGCAGCAGCAGGAGCCACGTAGTATCAACAAAGCAGCACCAAAGAGCTTGGCCAGCTCAAGAGGGACACGGAAGCTCCATGAGGGCTGTTTCACATGTGGAGGTAGTCCGTGTTGTTGTAGTAGAGGTGCGTAGGTGCAGCCGGTGGTGGTGGTGGTACGCTACGAGCAATTCATTAAACTTGTTATCCAAATTTGTTTCAACGCCTTCTCAATGCCATCTATCTTCTCCATGGCCTCTTCAAATCTATTTAGCACATCGTCCACCTGCCCACTCATCATTTGTTGAAACTTATCATGTA